>JALJCO010008018.1:0-81208 GCA_023101725.1 Atherinomorus stipes | reverse complement strand
CAGGAAGCAGCGAGGACCCGGAAATTCAGCCACACACTGGAAGTCTGTAATGATGTTTATTGAAACCAAGTTTAGAGTGGAGACGTTCAAAAACTCAGAGGCAGCAGCCAGGCCGTCTGCTGAAACAAAAGTCCAGGATCCAGAAACGTGGTCAGAAACAGGCAGAGGTCGGTACACAGGTGGGCAGATGTCAGGTACTTATCTCCGGGGAGCAGGCAAGACTCGTTGGTCAGAGGCAGAACACAGGTCGTAATCCAGGAAGGCAGATGGGCAGGAGGTTCCGTTGAGGGCGAGGCAGGAGGGGGGTCCAGGGACAAAAACCAGGTCGGCAACAGGGAGCAAAAACTAGAACAATGCTGGACTCGAACAGGCACATGACAGTCGATAATCTGGCAAGGAGAAAGGGACTGAGGAGAGCTTTTGTAGTGACATGAACAGGTGGAAAAGGGAAGCAATCAGGAGGGAAGCACAGAGAGTGCTGAATCCGGCTGATTAGGTCTGGCCGCAGGAATGGGAGCCATGACAGTACCCCCCCGTCAAGGGCCGGCACAGGACGGACCACCAGGCATGCCAGGACGGAGGCGATGAAACGCCCTAACAAGGGAGCGATCCAAGACAAAGCGGGCAGGGACCCAGGAGCGCTCCTCCGGCCCATAACCCTCCCAGTCCACAAGATACTGCAAGCCACGACCCCGCCGGCGGGAACGGAGGAGGCGACGGACAGTATAGACAGGCCCCCCATCAACAAACCGGGCGGGAGGTGGACACCGGCTTAACCCGAGAGACATGAAAGGTGGGACAGATCCTGAGGGTACCAGGCAGACGAAGGCGAACAGCTACAGGGTTAACGACTTTGACGATCGGGGAAGGGCCAATGAAACGGGGAGCCAGCTTGCGATTCTCAACCCGCAGAGGGATATCCCTGGTCGACAGCCATACCCTCTCTCCCACCTGGTATTCCGGGGCAGGGATCCTCCTCCTATTGGCGGACCTGGAATACACCAGGGATGTCTTCAACAGGGCATTGCGGGCTCGTTTCCACACCCGCTTACATCTCAGTGCAGCCGCATGGGCAGAGGGACCCCGGCTGCTCTCTCCTGCAGCTCAAAAACCGGTGGCTGGAACCCGTAGACCGTGTAGAAGGGAGACAAACCAGTGGCGCTGGAGGGCAGCGAGTTCAAGGCATGTTCTACCCAAGGAAGGTTCTGTGACCATTTGGTGGGGTCTTGCTCACACAGCATACGGAGCTTGGTCTCTACCTCCTGGTTAACCCGTTCGGTCTGCCCGTCAGTCTGTGGGTGGAAACCAGAAGAGAGACTCACTTGGATGCCTAGGAGGTTACAGAACTCCCTCCAATATTTGGAGACAAATTGAGGGCCCCGATCTGAGACAATATCAACAGGCAGTCCATGCAAGCGGAAGACCTCTCGGGCCAAGACCTCACCGAGTTCCTTGGACGATGGTAGCTTGACAAGAGGAACCAGGTGAGTCATCTTGGAAAAGCGGTCTACTATGGTAAGTATCACAGAATAACCATTGGAGATAGGCAGACCTGTTATGAAATCCATTGCCAGGTGAGACCATGGACGACGTGGAACAGGAAGCGGTCGTAGGAAGCCAGCTGGTGGTCGACGGGAAGACTTGGCTTGGCAACAAACCCGACATGACGAGACGAAGTCCTTGACGTCTTGAACCAAGGTGCTCCACCAGAATCGATTCCGGACGACTGATAGGGTCTTGCTTACTCCTGGGTGACAGTATAAACGAGAGCTATGGCAAAATGGAAGTACCTCTGGGACTAGGTGGTGTGGGACGAAGATACGGCTCTTGGGACAGTTGTCAGGCACAGGGTGTTGTTGGTGGGCGTCTTTGATTCTCTGCTCCAAGTCCAGTCTGGTGATTGCCAGCCGTACTGACTGAGGAAGGATGTAATCTTTCATTCCTTCCAGCCGTTCATCATCTGGGATTTCATGGACTCTGGAGAGGGCGTCAGGCTTGGTGTTTTTGGCTCCAGGTCTGTAAGAGAGCGTAAAGTTGAACCTACCAAAAAACAATGCCCACCTGGCCTGCCTGGGGTTCAGTCTTTTGGCAGACTTCAGGTACTCCAGGTTCTTGTGGTCTGTCCATACAAGGAACGGGACGGTAGCTCCCTCTAGCCAGTGCCGCCACTCCTCGAGTGCCAGCTTGACTGCTAACAGTTCGCGATCACCAACATCATAATTTCGCTCTGCTGCAGACAGGCTTCTGGAAAAGAAAGCACAAGGGTGAGTCTTGCCATCGGAATATCTCTGACTAAGTACGGCACCCACTCCTGTGTCAGAGGCATCCACCTCAACGATAAACTGGCGTGAGGGATCTGGAGAGTGGAGAACAGGAGCAGAGGTGAATAGCGCCTTCAGGCGTGAAAAGGCCTGATCAGCCTTTGTATCCCAGATGAACCTGCTCTTGGGAGACGTGAGGGCATGCAAAGGCGAAGCAATGGAACTGTAGTTCCTGATAAAACGGTGATAGAAATTGGCAAATCCCAGGAATCTCTGCAGCTGTTTGCGGGACAGTGGAACTGGCCATTCCCTCACGGCTGTGACCTTGCTTGGGTCCATCGACATTCCGTTGGGTGAAATGACATAACCCAGAAAGGATATGGTTGTTTTGTGGAATTCACATTTCTCTGCTTTGATGAAAAGGTTGTTTTGCAGGAGACGGAGTAGCACTGCACGGACGTGTTCCTGGTGACTGGGAAGGTCCTTAGAGAAGACAAGGATGTCATCCAGATAAACAAAAACGAACAAACCAATCATGTCTCTAAGCACATCATTTACAAGTGCCTGGAAGACCGCAGGGGCATTGGTCAAGCCAAAGGGCATCACCAGGTACTCGTAGTGTCCGGTAGGGGTGTTGAATGCTGTCTTCCATTCATCCCCCTCCTTGATACGGACGAGATGGTAGGCGTTTCGGAGATCTAGCTTGGTGAAGATTGTGGATCCCTGGAGGAGATCGAAAGCAGTGTTCATGAGTGGAAGAGGATAACGGTTCTTTATGGTTATGTCATTAAGCCCCCTATAATCAATACAAGGTCTTAGGCCCCCATCTTTCTTACCCACAAAGAAAAACCCTGCCCCAGCTGGGGATGATGAGGGCCGTATTATTCCAGAATTTAGTGAGTCGCTTACATAAGCCTTCATGGCTTGAGTCTCTGGCTCAGAAAGAGAATATAATCGACCCTTAGGGGGAAAAGTTCCAGGCATCAGGTCAATGGAGCAATCATAAGGGCGGTGAGGGGGAAGAGAGGTAGCAAGGTGTTTATTGAAAACCTTTTTCAGGTCATGGTACTCTAAGGGGACTCTAGACAGATCAGGGTAGGTTTCTTGGTCCTCAACAAGTCCAACAGTAGAGGAAGCAGTGGCCAGACATGTCGAATGACAATTGGGTGACCAGCTCAGGATCTCACCTCTTCCAGTCTATATGTGGGTTATGAGTCTTCAGCCAGGAGGCACCCAGGATAACAGGAAGTGTGGGGGAATGAATGACCAGAAAAGAAATGTACTCATGGTGGTTTCCGCCGATGGAAACCTTGACTGGAACTGTTGCCTGAGTTACGTAGTGCAGCACATGACCGTCTAGGGCCACCACATTTTGTGTCTTACTGGTAGGTTGTAGTTCTATATTCAGAGACCTGGCTAGCTCAGCATCCAGGAATTCAGTATCCGCGCCAGAGTCAATAAAAACTGACACCTGCTTCGTTTGACCATTTATTTGGAGTTGTGCCAGAACAGAAACCAATGGTGAGGAGTTCATGGACAGTTTCTGACTCAGTAGGTGCCTCACACCCCCTACTGAGTCTGGCCTTTTAAGGGACACTGGCGGAGCTGATGGCCACCCCTGCCGCAATAGAAGCACAGGCCCTCCTTAAACCTCCTCTCCTTTTCTTGGAGAGTCAGACGGGTCTGCCCAATCTGCATAGGCTCCAAGTGGTCCATTGGAGGGGGTCGAGCTGGAGGTGGTGATGCTGTGGGATCCAAGTGTGCCCTTACCGGTATGGAGCGAGGATGCTGAGTGGGTCGGCTCCTCTCCCTCTCTGCCTTTCGCTCCTGGAGCCTCTGATCGATCCTACAGGCGAGTGCCTCCAATCCAGCCAGGCCCCTTGGGGTATCAAGGGTTGCCAGCTCATCTTTTATGTCCTCGTTTAGTCCCTGGTAAAAAGCATCACACAATGCCTCGTTGTTCCAGTAACTTTCTGCAGAGAGAGTGTGGAAATCAATAATGTAATCGGTCACACGTCTTCTGCCCTGCTTTAGGGACAACAAACCACGTGCTGCCTCCCTCTCTGGTGAGACCGGATCGAAAACACTGATGAATTCCTTGATGAAGTCCTTGTAGCTGTGGCAGACGAGTGAGTCCCTTTGCCACTCAGCTGTCCCCCACAGCTTGGCCTTGCCAGACAGCAGCGAAATCACATAGGCAATCTTGGCCCGCTCAGTGGGAAAAGATGAGGGTTGTAATTCAAAGTGTATCTCACACTGTGTGATGAAGGGCCGACAATGGCTTGGCTCACCTCTGAATACCTCAGGAGGGGGTCAGGCGTGGTTCATGAACAGGCGAGATGCAGTCCAGGGACCGGGATGTAGCAGCCTCCTGTGGACCCCCAGCTGAGGAGAGATTAGCCAACATAGACATCATCTCTTGCATATTGACCTCCAACTTGTTGATGGACTTCTCTACGCATGAGCGCCACTCCTGTGTGGGCGACGGGTCCATGGTGGCCAGATTATACTGTCAGGAAGCAGCGAGGACCCGGAAATTCAGCCACACACTGGAAGTCTGTAATGATGTTTATTGAAACCAAGTTTAGAGTGGAGACGTTCAAAAACTCAGAGGCAGCAGCCAGGCCGTCTGCTGAAACAAAAGTCCAGGATCCAGAAACGTGGTCAGAAACAGGCAGAGGTCGGTACACAGGTGGGCAGATGTCAGGTACTTATCTCCGGGGAGCAGGCAAGACTCGTTGGTCAGAGGCAGAACACAGGTCGTAATCCAGGAAGGCAGATGGGCAGGAGGTTCCGTTGAGGGCGAGGCAGGAGGGGGTCCAGGGACAAAAACCAGGTCGGCAACAGGGAGCAAAAACTAGAACAATGCTGGACTCGAACAGGCACATGACAGTCGATAATCTGGCAAGGAGAAAGGGACTGAGGAGAGCTTTTGTAGTGACATGAACAGGTGGAAAAGGGGAGCAATCAGGAGGGAAGCACAGGAGTGCTGAATCAGGCTGATTAGGTCTGGCCGCAGGAATGGGAGCCATGACACCTGGTCCATGTGGACCTCCTGATGTGACCTAGTCCATGTGGACCTCCTTATGGGACCTAGTCCATGTGGACCTCCTGATGTGACCTGGTCCACGTGGACCTCCTGACGTGACCTGATCCATGTGTACCTCCTGACGTGACCTGGTCCATGTCGACCTCCTGACGTGACCTGATCCATGTCGACCTCCTGACGTGACCTGGTCCATGTGGACCTCCTGCCTTGACCTGGTCCATGTGGCCCTCCTGCCGTGACCTGGTCCATGTGGACCTCCTGCCGTGACCTGGTCCAGTGACCTGGTCCACGTGGGCCTCCTGCCGTGACCTGGTCCACGTGGGCCTCCTGCCGTGTGACCTGGTCCACGTGTACCTCCTGCTGTGACCTGGTCCACTTGGACCTCCTGACG
Organism: Atherinomorus stipes; assembly: GCA_023101725.1. Lineage (NCBI taxonomy): Eukaryota > Metazoa > Chordata > Actinopteri > Atheriniformes > Atherinidae > Atherinomorus > Atherinomorus stipes. The sequence continues at coordinate 75,507 of JALJCO010008018.1, read as the reverse complement.
TGACCTGGTCCACTTGGACCTCCTGATGTGACCTGGTCCACGTGGACCTCCTGATGTGACCTGGTCCACTTGGACCTCCTGATGTGACCTGGTCCACGTGGACCTCCTGATGTGACCTGGTCCATGTGGACCTCCTGATGTGACCTAGTCCATGTGGACCTCCTGCCGTGACCTGGTCCATGTGGACCTCCTGCTGTGACCTGGTCCACTTGGACCTCCTGACGTGACCTGGTCCATGTGGACCTCCTGCCGTGACCTGGTCCACGTGGACCTCCTGCCGTGACCTGGTCCACGTGGACCTCCTGCCGTGACCTGGTCCATGTGGACCTCCCGCCGTGACCTGGTCCATGTGGACCTCCTGATGTGACCTGGTCCACGTGGACCTCCTGATGTGACCTGGTCCACGTGGACCTCCTGATGTGACCTGGTCCACGTTGACCTCCTGATGTGACCTAGTCCATGTGGACCTCCTGCCGTGACCTGGTCCATGTGGACCTCCTGCCGTGACCTGGTCCATGTGAACCTCCTGACGTGACCTGGTCCATGTGGACCTCCTGACGTGACCTGGTCCATGTGGACCTCCTGACGTGACCTGATCCATGTGGACCTCCTGACGTGACCTGGTCCATGTGGACCTCCTGCCGTGACCTGGTCCATGTGGACCTCCTGCCGTGACCTGGTCCATGTGGACCTCCTGCCGTGACCTGGTCCATGTGGACCTCCTGACATGACCTGATCCATGTGGACCTCCTGCCGTGACCTGGTCCATGTGGACCTCCTGCCGTGACCTGGTCCATGTGGACCTCCTGCCGTGACCTGGTCCATGTGGACCTCCTGCCGTGACCTGGTCCATGTGGACCTCCTGACATGACCTGGTCCATGTGGACCTCCTGCCGTGACCTGGTCCACGTGGACCTCCTGCCGTGACCTGGTCCACGTGGACCTCCTGCCGTGACCTGGTCCATGTGGACCTCCCGCCGTGACCTGGTCCATGTGGACCTCCTGATGTGACCTGGTCCACGTGGACCTCCTGATGTGACCTGGTCCATGTGGACCTCCTGATGTGACCTGGTCCACGTGGACCTCCTGCCGTGACCTGGTCCATGTGGACCTCCTGCCGTGACCTGGTCCATGTGGACCTCCTGCCGTGACCTGGTCCATGTGGACCTCCTGACGTGACCTGGTCCATGTGGACCTCCTGACGTGACCTGGTCCATGTGGACCTCCTGGACGACCCTGACCTGGTCCATGTGGACCTCCTGCCGTGACCTGGTCCATGTGGACCTCCTGCCGTGACCTGGTCCATGTGGACCTCCTGCCGTGACCTGGTCCATGTGGACCTCCTGCCGTGACCTGGTCCATGTGGACCTCCTGACGTGACCTGGTCCATGTGGACCTCCTGCCGTGACCTGGTCCATGTGGACCTCCTGACGTGACCTGGTCCATGTGGACCCCCTGACAGCCAGACAGCCTCCAGCATCGCTGAACAGCAGCCGCTCCTATACACGCCAAGTTTGGACACCATGCGTGATGACGTATTCGCGGGACAAATCGTTCAGCCAGTGATAGTGCAGTAATAGTGCACCATTACTGCCCCACTTCTGGCAGAAAAAGGCAGAACTTTTTCATGCCCGCATCTGTAACAGAAGAAATAACTGACAGATGGTCCACAACAGCTGATGGAGCCGTCAGTGATGCTGCGTTTGTGGCTGATGATTAAACAGACCAGATAACAGTGCAGATAAATGTAAATATAGTCATTGCTGTGTCATCATCTTCTTCTTCTTCTTCTTCCTCTTCTCCAGAATTGACAGACTGAACGCTGCTTTGGCGTAATGCTGCCCCCCACAGTTTGAGGACACATCTGCATTTAAGGGGTGTCTCATTTCTAAGTCACAAAATAGCCCTTAACACTTGGTTTTGAGGGCGACTGAGATTGAGGGTTAAGGTGGGAATTGGAATTGGCCCTAAGTATCATGAAATTAACCTCTTAAATGTTTATTTTGGACGTTTTTGTTTTCACTAGTCTGAAAGAAAACATGTTGAAGGAGGGAAAAAATGAAAATCTCAAAATTGTGATGAAAAAACAGGGTTTTTGCCTGCAGCGTCTCCCCTTCAGCAGCTCCTTTGTCTCCTGTCTTTCATTACTGGACAAACTGATTAATCCAGGTGTGTCTGGCCATCGTCCTCGTAGTTACTGAAGCCAGGCACACCTGGATTAATCACATCATCCACTAATGAGAGACAGGAAACAGAGGAGCTGGTTTAAGTTTGGAAGTAGTGGAGTTGTGCATAAAGCCCTATGCCTGAGCTGATTGGTCGAATGCTGCCTGTCAGTCATCACAGCATCGCGTGAACCGGCTTGGCCTCCGGGGGGCTTGGGCCAGTTTCAGGCTGTCAGCTGGCTCCAGAACTGGTGCCGTTCTGGACCAGGACCCTGGTTTCAGTCCGGAAGACAAACGGGACGCACGCGGGGAGATATGCAATAAAATATTTCTTTTTTTATTTGTCTCGTAATCAATTGTTATTTAACTTTGCTGCTTTGCTGAATGTTGTTTAGGGATTTCTGTGCAGATGCACCAGTGAACTGTGGAAGTGGATCCATGGTTTCTCTCTCTCTCTCTCTCTCTCTCTCTCCTTCCTCACTCATTTCTCTCTGTTCCACTTTCTATCTTTGGTTCTGTTAACTTTCATTTTTCCCTTGTCAAGCAGGGGTGGAGCTACGGGGGGGCACCCCCATGCTTTAACTGGGCAACACTCAAGCAGTTACAGAGACCCCAAGCTGCTTCCAAACCACTTTTCCTTCTTATTTTAGACACTAACTACCCCATACATTTGGAATTTTTTTAAGATCAGATTTGCAGAAGTTGAAAATCCCACTTTTAAGCTTTTATCACTGAGATACTGCAATTGGGGAAAGAAAGCTGCTGCTTCACAGGGGAGACCCAAAACTGCTTCCAAACCACTTTCCCTTCTTATTTTACACACTAGCTACCCCATAGCTGAGTGTATATATAATATATACATATATACAGGTATGTGCGCTCTGAGGTGTTTACTTATGGTCACCCCAGTGAAAAATTTCTGGCTCCGCCCCTGTTGTCAGGCCCAGCAGTATGGTATGAAATGCTGTTATAAACAAATGTTTAATTAAAGAAATAAAATGAATAAACAGGATATGAAGGGGAGCCTTATGTTCATGAAGCTCCCCTAGGTAAAGCAAAACTGTTCATCACAATAAAGCAGCCAGATCATCATTCTGCTGCGACGATGCTGGACAGGACAAGTAGAAAAAAACAACTTTGCTGCTCTGGACCAGGCGCGCTCCTGTGGTGCGCGCGCGTATGTTTCTGTACATTTCAGTGCCATCCTGATGGATGTTTACGCTGATGACGTAAATAATAAACAAACCGCAGGTTGTTATCAGTGAACTTTGGCTGGTTTTTACATGTGACGGTCTCTGCTGGGTGGGCACGTGACAGAAGGGGACAGAAAAGCAGTTTTCTTCTGTTTCTGGATTAAAAAGTCAAAGAGACGGAAAACTGCGTCTTTTCTTCCTCTCAGGAATATTTGGTCATTTTTTTAATAACATATTTTCTCCCCCTTATGTTGTCCCTCCCCCACTGAGAGAGAGAGAGAGAGAGAGAGAGAGAGAGAGAGAGAGAGAGAGAGAGAGAGAGAGAGAGAAGCGCGCGTTATAAAGCAGAAAGCTCAGCCATTCCTTCAGATCGGAGACTCCGGCCGCTGCGCGCGCAGCTGTCAGCTAGTCAGGACCAGAACCGGCTCCCAGCGATGACCCAGCCTGGATTAACTCTGAGCTAGCCGCTGTCCGCCTCACCCACCCTCACCCACCGCCCTCCCCCCGCCTCCACCTCTCAGCTGTGTTCTGCGGTCATGGGGCGCGCGCTGCTTCCATTCTCCCGGGACATCTGAGTGCGCGAGGCGGACTCCAGGTGGATTTATGGTCGGCAGAGCCGCGATCAGCAGCCGGAGGGAAACTAGTGGAAGTTTGAGGATGCGGGTGACGTCCTGCTGCGCCGTGTTGGTCCTGGCGCACGCGCTTTGCCTGGTGAGTTGCACATTTTTGTCTCAACTTTTTTTCTTTTTTACTTCACACACATTTATATCCTCATATGAGACCAAGGACGCACGTGCGGGCTGCTTAGGTCCAGCTGGTCACAGCGCAGGCTCCTCGCGGGGACCCACCCGTGAAACTGGTTTAAAACAAACTCAGGGGGAAAGAAAGAAACTAGAGAGCGGAACAGGTGCGTAAAATGGAGACGTCCGTGTTTCCATCCGGTCAGGCTGGTCACACACAGAATAAATCAGTTATTAATAATCATATCATAAAACATAAAGACACGACTAAATAATCTGGATCTTTATTGATTTAATAAGTTAAAAAGGGCACAAAAACTGATGAAAGGGTCTGAAATCGACTCAAGAGGGCGCCATAATAAACCAAATCTGCCAGTCACAGTCCACACACATACACACACACACACACACACACACACACACACACACACCCCTGAGACACAATCCAGGGACAGTATTTTAATTTAACTTGTCTTTGAACTTCATAAATAAAAAATAAAAATAAAATAATGATAATAAAAAAAAATTCTGAACTTTTCCATCCTGAACAGGAAAAAAAAAATAGATCCACTAAATATTCTGATCTCATGTGAGAGATGAAAAGCAGCAGGTCTGAAATAGTGACATGTTCATGTCTGAAACATCTGGAAATGTCATCATTTACACATGAAACATGTCGTCTGAGCGGCAGTTTGGCTGGAATCATCAAAAAACAAAAAATATAAGAAAAAAAAAATCTGAATTTTTCTTCTTCAACAAACGGAGACAAACTGCAGCGAAATTTTCTTTTTATGGTCAGAAATGTTAAAAAAAAATCTTTTTGAGACATTTTATAGAATTTATCCATTTTTATTCAAAATCATATTTTTTAAAAAAAGAAACAGAAACAGGTGGAGAGAATGAACAGCAGGTGAACGCGCAACCAAGATGAGGATTTTAAACACTTTTCCTTCAAATGTGCAAAGAAATGAAGGTGATTTATGGAATTATGGAGAATAGAATAAAACGGCTGATCATTATCCTATTTACTGGTTTTAATATCGCTGATATTTCTAATTAGATTTTTAATATGAAAATATATTTACAGGTTATGCTGTTCAACATGTTTTGACAGCATTTGCTGCGTGGTCATTTTTTAATTTAATTTAATTCAATTTAATTTAAATTAAATTAATTTAGCTTATTTTAATTTAATTTAATTTAGTTTAATTTAACTCAATTTGATTTTATTTCAAATGAGCTCATTTTTTTATTTTAGATATTTTTTTCTGGTTGCAGAAATATTTCCTCTGATGAGTTTTTGCTCTATTTTTTAAAATAAACTCTCCACCTTGATGTCATTTGTGGACAATAAACAGCAGATAATTTCGTATTTAATAGTGTGTGTGTCTTGTGCGTGTTGGTGGCATCGGCCCTGCGCAGCGTGAACCTGTAACTGCACACACACACACACACACACACACACACACACACACCACGGTGCGCAGTGAGGAAGCTTATTGTGCGGCCGATGATCCTCGGCTGTGGGGATTAGAGCTGAACTTTGACGCTTTTACTCCGTGTTAAACTCTCTTGTCTCTGTTTAAGCTTCTTGTCTGGAGAGCGGTGTTTGACCCCGATAACAGCTCCGCTCAGGTAGACCACCCAGCCGGCGAGCCCACCTCCGTCCAAATGCGGCTGATAATTGAAAACAACTCAGATTTTTCCTCATTCTCTGGTTGTAATTGAATTCAGCTGAAATGAGGATGTGTTCAGCTGATTATTTTAATCTTTACATGAACTTCTCGTGACCCGGTGTAGAGTTAAACTGCGTTTCATTCTCGCTCGTGCACCTTTTCTTTTTGCATATTTGCAGTTGGGTGATACGGTAAAGAAATATCATATTTTATGTAGGGATGCATGATATTGGAATTTTGGCAGATATCCGATCATTTAAAACTCATGTGGCCAATAACCAATATTGATACCAATATTAAAGCTGAAAAACATAAGGAGTCATTGCAAATAGCAGTTTTGTTATCCGTTTCCGACACTTTGAAAAATAGGGGTGGGAAAAAATATTGATACACTGAAATATTGCGATATTTTCATATGCCAATATCAAACCGATATTTAAAAACTCAGTATTGATCTATTTTACTTAAAGAAACCTCGCAAGATATCATCATTCTGTTATAAAATCTCATAAAATAGATCAATACCACATTTTTAAATGTCAATATTAGGGATGCACAATATAATCAACCCCCTATCGGTATCGACCTATATCGGCCTTAAAACTGAGTATCTGACATCCGCATCTCACCGATATTTTACCAATATTTAACCAATCAGCCCGCTTTTTTTAAAGTCGAAAAATAAAAGCTTCTTCTTACTATTCAAAAACTTTATTAAAGACTTTAAAACTTCTAAAGACTAGGGGTGGAAAAAATATCGATGCACTGAAATATCACAATATTTTCATAGGCTGATATTATATTGACATTTAAAAATGCGATTTTGATCTATTTCACTAATGAAATCTCACAATATTTCATTGGTCTGTTATGAAATCTTGCGAGAATTCACGAAATATCGTGAGATTTTGTAACAAAACTATGAAATCTCACGAGATTTTGTAAGTAAAGTAGAATGATACCACATTTGTAAATATCGATTTGATATTGGCACATGAAAATATCACGATATTTCAGTTTGTCAATATTTTTTCCCACCCCCATTTTTCAAAGTGTCAGAAACAGATAAAGCTGCTATTTGCAATGACTGCTTATTTTTTTCAGTTTTAGTATCAGTATCAATATCGGTTATCGGCCACATGCGTTTTAGAATAATGGTTTATCTGATATCGGCCAAAATTCTAATATTGTGCATTCCTAGTCAATGATATCAGCATATGAAAATATTGTGATATTTCATTGTATCGTTATTTTTTTCCCGTCCCTAGTCGTCAGAAATTTAAAAGTCTGTAAAAAAAAAAAAGTTTTTGAAGAAGACATTTATTCTGTTTTTTTTTTTTTTTTTTTTTTATTTATTATCATATTATTTTTAGACATTAGAAACAAGCGGGCTGATCGGTTAAATATCAGTTAAATATTGGTGGGGTGGCCGACGTCCGATGCTCAGTTTTAAGGCCGATATAGGCCGATACCGATAGGGGGCCAATTATATCGTGCCTCCCTAGTTTTATTATCAGAAACTCAATCGAGAAAACTCCTTCCTATTTGCATAAATAACAATCTTTCATATATTTTATTTTAAGGTTTTGTAGAGTAAACACTGTGTGATTTGAGTCAGGCTTCTCTCTGGTTTCTGCCCCCACACCCCACACCCCCTCCTCTGGGACCAACAGATACAGGGGACTAGGGCCGTGCAATATCGCAAAATGATATTTACATGAGAGAGAGATATGATTTTTACACATATTGTTATATGTTATATGTGCATATTGTTATGCGGTATTGTGCAAATTTTTCTGCTTTATTTTTTCGTAATGACCCGACTGCACCTAGACTGACAAAGGGGTCCCCTAATTATTTAATAAAGATCGTAAAAAATATCAATACACCTGAAATATCACGATATTTTCATATGCCGATACCATATCTATATTTAAAAATGCGGTGTCGATCAATTTTACTAAGGAAATCTCGCAAGATATCATCATTTTGTTGAGAGAACTAATGAGATATCACGAAATTCCGCGAGATTTCATCATTCTGTCACGAAATCTCGCGTTTTTAAATATAGATATGGTATTGGCATATGAAAATATTGCGATATTTCAGCGTATCAGTATTTTTTACCACCCCTATTATTTAAACTGGAGGACCATCCTCCCCAAGACTTTGACAAAGAAATCATAAAAACCAGCAACTATCTTTAATTACTTTGATCTAACAAACATTTTTAACCAGTGTTTGTCAGTTCCATCACTGCAGTGGAGCGATACCTTTATGCTGAACATGTTTTAATACTAAAAAGCAGCTGTCTGATATGAAATGAAACTTTCAGACAAATTAGGATAAAAATACCGGTATATATCGTATATTGTCATCTAAAATAAATATATGGTGATATGATATGTGGTCCATATCGTCCAGCCCTACAGGGTTCACACTAAAGTCTGATTATCAGACGGAGGAAATGGTCTCTGCCACATCAAACAGCCTGAACGGTTCAGAATGAAAAGGAAAGAAAGTCCCACTGAGATGACTGCAGCCGCCCCCCCCCCCCCATCCACCAACCCCCCCCCTCTAAAAACCCTTCACACACCTCAAAATGAGCTCATTACATAAATAAAAGCATTTAGAAATCATCAAACTGAAGCTTAACCCACATGCAGGTCTGTAATAATCCACGGATGCTTTTGTGTAAAGGCGCCTGTGGTGTGTGACTGAATTTACTCGCTCACACGCGGCCGACGCACACACTCACACACACACACACACACACACACACACAGACACACCCACGCACGCACACACGCACACACACACACACACACACACTTGTACGGGTGCAGCATGTGGCCATCAAGTCAGAGCTGAGAAGTATTCTGAATTTTCTCGGCTCCTTCTTCAACCTTTGAGCTGCTGAGCTTTTAACCAGCGTGGAGGCGTCGCCTTAAACGCAACCTCTGCTGCACCCACCAGCCTCTGCTGCACCCACCAACCTCTGCTGCACCCACCAACCTCTGCTGCACCCACCAACCTCTGCTGCACCCACCAGCCTCTGCTGCACCCACCAGCCTCTGCTGCACCCACCAGCCTCTGCTGCACCCACCAACCTCTGCTGCACCCACCAACCTCTGCTGCACCCACCAGCCTCTGCTGCACCCACCAACCTCTGCTGCACCCACCAACCTCTGCTGCACCCACCAACCTCTGCTGCACCCACCAACCTCTGCTGCACCCACCAACCTCTGCTGCACCCACCAGCCTCTGCTGCACCCACCAACCTCTGCTGCACCCACCAACCTCTGCTGCACCCACCAACCTCTGCTGCACCCACCAGCCTCTGCTGCACCCACCAACCTCCTGCTGCACCCACCAACCTCTGCTGCACCCACCAGCCTCTGCTGCACCCACCAACCTCTGCTGCACCCAGGGCCGTTTCAAGGAATTATGGGGCCCCAAGCAAAATGGACTTGAAGGGCCCCTCGCCCTCGCACCCCTCGCCCCAAAAAAGAATGCTGCAAACATAGTATTTTTTACATTTGAAAAATTTGAAAAAAAAAGGACGCAACCACCCCCATACCGTAATAAAAATTATAGGATTACTTTTTAATAAATGGTCGGTCATAGTAGGGGGAACAAACTCTGATGGAAACCATGTAATGGGAATGGACATGTGTCCAAATGGGCCCCATCACTGACCCTCCATCGCTGGCTAACTACTGTCAGTCGCAGGTGGATCGCAATATCTCAACAAGAAAAGCTTAAAAATGGGATTTTCAACCTCTGCATGTCCAATCTTAAAAATTCCAACTGTATGAGGTAGTTCGCGACTAAAATAAGAAAGTAATATGGTTTGGAAGCAGTTTTGGGTCTCCCTTGTGAAGCAGAAGTTTTCTTTCCCCAATCACAATATCTCAGCGAGAAAAGCATAAAGTGGGATTTTCAACTTCTGCATGTCCAATCTTAAAAATTCCAACAGTATAGTGTTGCTAGTGTCTAAAATAAGAAAGAAAAGTGGTTTTGAAGCAGCTTGGGGTCTCTAACTGCTTGAGTGTTGCCCGGTTAAAGCCATGGTGTCTTGGGGCCCCAGTCCAGCTTGGGGCCCCAGGCAATTGCTTGGTTTGCTTGCCTTGTTGCAACGGCCCTGGCTGCACCCACCAGCCTCTGCTGCACCCACCAACCTGCATCAGTCCATCAGCCCGTAGGGGCCCAGAGTACTAACCGACCATGAATACTACAGAGCAGTCGCTCTCTCAGTGCTTGCTTTGTAACTAGACTGGTCAACTGGTGAAACTTATGACAGCGGCCCCACCGCCACCTCTCGGTCTGGCCGCCAGTAGCAGCACCTGTTAAAGTGCTGATGACATGTCTTTGACATTTCCTCCATGTTTTATCAACCAAAACGTTCTTCATGATGATCTATGTAACAGAAACAGGCGCAGCTGCAGATGAGTTATTAGGAAACATGGCTGCTTTTCAGCATCTGACCAGACGGTGGCGCTGTGCGGCAGCAGTAGGAGCCGCCTGCTCGTCTCTCCTGTCTACAGCGTCTGTTTACTGGAGCTTCAGCCACCAACGTGTTGAGACTTCTAACACAATGAAACTTCGATCATGTCCTCTGGAATATTCTTTTTCATCCATCGTTGCTTCATCACATCGGTCATACAGCTGCTGTACGGACAGACAGCTGCTGCCCGGTTATATGAGGACGTCTCCTTCATCAGATCTCCTCCAGCTGCTTCCAAAGATGCATCCTTCCCTCCATCCTCATCCTTAGAAACAGTGTGACATCATGGCGGCTAGGTTTGCTAGTGAAAAGCTATTAGCGTTTAGCCGAGCCCCTCAGCATCGGACATTTACGTAAATACACGTCTGATTAACTGAGCTCAGAACTACTGATTTTGTCTTGGTGTGTTGTTGTATGGCAAAGCGGAAGTTAAGGTTGTGTCATCACCACTTGAAAGTGATGTGTTGTCAGCGACTGTACAGCGTTGCGGCCCCCCCATTGAGTTACATGTACTGTATAGCTGTGGAAAACATGAAAGATGCCCCAGAACAGCTGGATTGGAACTGGATTGTGCTGGATCATCAGCCAGTTCAGAAAAGTGTGATAATGCTGAGGAATTTGGGGAAATCACATTTTACAAGCTAGAACCAGACTAGGACTGTCTCCACCCTCAGGTCCACTGGTTCAGCTAAAAGCCTGCAAGACCACACCGAGGGAACCAGAACTGTAAGGAGCGACCCGGAACAACACAAGAGGACCCACAACTGATAAGGAGCTGCAGCGGTTTGACATAGAGCCAGGCGTGACAAAGACGAGGCACTTGTTCCCAAAATTAGCTCGCAGCTAATGGCTAGCCGCGAGCTAAATAATTAGCCTTTAAAAAATGAGAAGGTAACAACTTCCATGGTTCCAGTGGAGTTTTAAATAGTTCCCATTCATAAGGATGAGGATGGAGGGAAGGATGCAGCTTTGGAAGCAGCTGGAGGAGATCTGATGACCGGAGACGTCCTCATATAACCGAGCAGCAGCTGTCTGTCCGTACAGCAGCTGTATGACCGATGTGATGAAGCAACGATGGATGAAAAAGAATATTCCAGAGGACATGTTTGCAGTTTCATTGTGTTAGAAGTCTCAACACGTTGGTGGCTGAAGCTCCAGTAAACAGGCGAAGACAGCAGAGACGAGCAGACGCTCCTACTGCTGCTACTGTTTCCCAGTGAGTCCGACTCCGACCTGCTGCTTTATCCTCTTCAAAATAAAATTTTAAATCTGTAGGAAACAGATTAAGTAACGCTGCACTTACAAGCTTTTAACCATTAACTGACAATATGACTGAGTCGTTACTGTTTGTCTGTAAAACTGGAAAAGAAACTTAAAAACCGCAATAAAGCCACTTCAATGTTAAATAAGCTGCGAAGACTCTCTGGCAGACGTCATGTCCGGTTTCTGCTCACAGCGCCACCGTCTAGTCAGATGCTGAAAAGCAGCCATGTTTTCTAGTACATGTAACTCCTCTGCAGCTGCACCTTGTTCCTGTTACATAGATCATCATGAAGAACGTTTTGGTCCATAAAACATGGAGGAAATGTCAAAAACGTGTCATCAGCACCTTAGACTGGATGTTGTTGCTGGTGAAATAATATAAAGTACGGCAAGTTACTTTCTTAAAATTACCGTATCTCTTCAGCCGCTTACGCTGTTGACGTGATTTCAGCAGATTCTGAAAGCTGAGAAGCGAAGCTTTGTGCTGATATGCAGCGCGTTACAGCAAAGAGCAGCGTCTGTGTGTCTGTGCAGCGGTGAGATCATCAGGGAGTGCATAGCCATGCACTATTTTCATTTTTGTAAATAATCTGGAAGTTTGTTGTCGTTTGCAGATATTATATCACAACGTGAAGGTAAAAGAAATGCAGATACAATCTAGACAAATTCACAATTCTGTCACTCTGTGACAGAAAATAAAGTTTCCCATTTCATGAGGAAGAAGAGAGCCCCTGCTGGATCTGTGGATGAAGATGAGCTGCAGTTGTACACTAGATATTTATTGTCACGAATTTGAGAATAAATGTCTTCTATTTATTACTTTACTGTCTTATATATCACTTTAATTTTTATTATTATCTAGACCCAAAAAGATTTCTTGAGAGATTTAGGAATTAGAATTTTTCTTTGAAAAGGGGCAGAAGACTTTTGTGTGAAGCAGGTAGATGATGGTGCTTTCAACCCCAAGAACATTATGATATGCAGACTGGAACGGGTCCTGAGAGATGTGGACTGCTTCCTGAGGTGAGCCAGTGACCGTTTCTGCAGGACTTTTATGGTGTGAGATGTAGGGATGTATATCGTTATGATTTTATCGATACCGATACCAATATCGATACTCCTTATCGATACCGGTATTTATCGATTCTCTTATTGATACTATAACCAATTTAGAGTAAATAATAAAGACATTACAAGATGTTAAAAGATCCAGTGGTGGAGAACATTTGTTCAGAAGGTGTTGGAAGAAGCCTGGACATAAAGGTAGGTGAAGGACAGCTGGGAGAATAAGGGGAATTGTGTCTGTCTTATTCCATCTCTGTGATTATTTGACTGTGTAATGATAACTCGAAGGTTAGGTAGATGAACAAAAAGTATCAATAAGAGTATCGTTTGTCCAGAATCTTAACGGTACCCTGGTATCGTTAAGATTAGGAACCCGGTACCAAACGATACCGGTACTCGGTATACATCCCTAGTGAGATGTGAGGACAGCTGGTCTGTCGTCATCTGGTTCTGATAGTTTATAAAGACATAAGAGGAGAACGGAGAAAGACAGAGATAGGAGGAAGACAAAGGCAGGAAGAAACTCCAGGTATTATCATCTTAGGGATGCACGATAATCGGCCCCCTATCGGCCTATATCGGCCTTAAAGGGATATTGTGTAAGTTCTCCTGTGTTTTATTCACAAAAATTGATTATTTCCTTCAAAAGTGTTTTTTCATTAATCAGTAATCACTCCCATCAACAAACTTTAGTGCTTCTGTGAGCTCTAAATCTGCCGTTCGTATCATTCATATCTACATGGAACGGGTCGGCTCGGTGGGGGCTACCATGTCATGTCGCCATGTTTTTACATTCAGTAGAAGCGTGACAGCAGGAAACCACAGAAACTCACCGGACACACCGGAGCTGTCGGCTCAGTTCAAGGTGATGTTTTTGAAAAGTCACCGTGGTGCAGTGAGGAGGAACCAGCGTCACACTGATGCTGCGTTCACGTGCAGTCGGGCAGACGGCCGTCGGTAACAAACCAGATGTCATTTTAATTACAGAAGCCAAGAGAAAGACGGTAAAACATGGGTCAGGGAAAACAATACAACATCGCCATGGCAACATATCAGATGTGGACTGATGTCACTGTAATGTCTTTACAAAGATACTGTTGATGCCTTTACGTGCAGCGGCTGTTCCGTCTGCCCGGTTTCATGCAAATGCAGCATGAACGGTACGAGGGAGCTGCTCGTGATATACAATTGTTACACAACGTCCCTTTAAAACTGAATATTGGACATCGGCCAAACTACCGATATTTAACCGACCAACCCGCTGTTTCTAAACTCTGAAAAACCAAAACTACTTCTTCTTCTTCAAAAACTTCTTTTGTACAGATTTTAAAACTTCTAAAGACTAGGGGTGGGAAAAAGTATCGATACACTGAAATATTTTCATATGCCGATATCATGTTGACATTGAAAAACGCGGTATCGATCTATTTTTACCAACAAAATCTTGAAATATTTCATCGTTCTGTTGCAAAATGTCGCGAGAATTCACAAAATATCATGAGATTTTGTAACAGTACGATGAAATCTCGTGAGATTTTGTAAGTCATATAGATCAATACCGCGTTTTGAAATATCGATTTGATATCAGCATATGAAAATATCATGATTTTTCAGTGTATCGATATTTTTTCCCACCCCTATTTTTCCAACTGTCGGAAACAGATAACAAAACTGCTATTTGCAATGACTGCTTCTTTTTTCAGCTTTAATATTGGTATCAATATCTGTTATCGGCCACATAAGTTTTAAAATATCGGCATATCGGATATCAGACAAAATTCCAATGTCGTACATCCCTATTACATCTGCTTTTAAGTTTGATCACAGTGTAGGATCGTGATATTGCGGTGTGAAATCTGTATGATGGACATTATATACAACGGCCAACGGCCTTTTGGTTGAGACTTTGTGCCCAGTGCCCCCTGCTTCTTTAATCCAGCCTTGCTGGTGACCTGTCCAGGTGTACCCGCCTCTCGCCAGATAATAGTTGGGATAGACTCCTGCAACCCCCGCAACCCTGAACTGGATAAGCGGTACAAAGAATGAATGAATGGTCGTTGAACTGAGCTGATTTTCTCAGTTTAGCCTGAAGGAAACTTCATGTCTGACGGTGAAACTAAACGGCAGACTGACACATCTACACCTCCCATTTCAACATTCTCTCTGTACAATAAAACAAACCCAAGAACCCAAGAGCAAATACTCCAGCTGAGAAAGTTTACTCTTTTTTTTCACATTTAAAATTCTTCTTTCTTAAAAAAGCCAGAATCAAACATGTAAAGAGAAGAAAAGGGTGAAGCTGTGGACCGGCTTGTCATGACACAGTTTGTCCATCAGAGAGCACTGAGAAGTTGCTTTTGACCCAGAAGCTTATTCAGAATAATGAAATAAAAAAGCAACATTATTCATCTACTAAGGGAAAATATAAAATAAGAAATAGTAATAAAATTAAAAAATAAATGATAATAACAATAATACTATTTTATTTTTATTATTATTATTATTATTGTTATTATTATTTTTTCTATTAATGATAATAATAACAATAATAATAAAATACAGAAATATTCACATTTAACTAACCTGAATCATCATCCTTCCTTTTTTTAAATAAATGTTTGAATATGTGGCAGATTCAGGGGGGCGGGGGGAGGTGTGTGTTGTGAGTCAGTGTGTTTCCATCAGAAAATATTATATGATTCTGGGAATAATTCCACATTTTCCTGCTCTTCATTGTTTGCTTCGGGTTAGAAAAATAAAAATGTCCAGACCAGGATGCAGAGGAGTCTGGTGGTTCCACTCCACAGTCTCCAGGGCCCCCAGGCCAAATTTCACAGGGGGCCCCTCCATTCTGCACTCACCCCCGTAATTATGATGGCGTATACCTACACCAAAATGGTATCTTTTAAAACTTCATTTTTATCACATTAAATCCCTGAAATGCAACGTTTGGATGTTTTCTGGCAACTTTTCTTCATTATTTACTATTTTTATTTACACATGAGCTCATTTTCCAATACAGAATTTATGCTGAAACCTGCATCGTCATACTTAAGGATGACATTTAAAGCCTAACACAGCACATACAGTCGTCCTCAAAATTATTCATGCCCTCCAATTAAAGAAGGAAAAAATCAGCTGTCAGTGAAAAAAGGTAAAATAGACAAAAGAAATAATAAATAAAAATTCTATGAAAATCATGACAGTGATTTAGAATTGTGGTTTGCAAGAAATATTAAAAACAAACAGAAAAAATAAAACAAGTAAACAAGCATGATGGGGCTCTAAAATGTTGTTGAGCAACACTTTGATTCAATCACTGCAATCAGGTGTTTCTGTAACGTCCAATCAGACGTCTGCACCTGCTGACAGGTATGTTGGTCCATGTTTTAATGGGAAAGGAGCTTTACATGAATAGTTTTGTTTGGTTTTTTACAATTATTATTTCCAACCACAATTCAAAAGCAATATTTTATATCACAAAATTATCATTTTGTACATTTTTATTTGTTATTAGTTTCTTTATTTACTTGTTATTTGAATTACTGTTGTGAATTTAACTTTTTCTTTAATTGGAGTGAATAATTTGAGGACGACTGTAGATGATGCTGGAACAGCAGAAATAAAGAAACATGACCGCATATGTGGAGCTCGATACGCTGACCATCACTCGTAAAAGGCTTTTGGTGGAGTTTTAACATGATAAACAGACATATTCGTCTTGTTCCGCCTGTATTATTTAACGTTCGGTGAATTAACTCAGATTTCTGTAAATCCCAGCAGTCGTTCCGACGTGACAACATTTAATATGAGTGTTACGTCAGATAACCAGTTACTCCTGCAGCAGGGAAACATATTCTACACCCTGCTCTCCAGGCTGGTGGTCCGTCCTCCACAACCACACCTTCATCATCTTTGCTAGAAGAAATCACCTGATCACCACAAATTGTTTGCTCACTCTTTATTATAGTTTGATTTCTCCTTATCTGTCATACTGTAATATAGTTTTGGCAAATAGTTTTCCAACTGCTCTGGATAAAATGTTCCTACAGAAGCGTTTTGTTAGTCACGTGCGCTCTGACCCGAATGCACAGGAAAGATACCTGATCACTTCATGTCTTATTTTCAAGCTAATATGAAACACGACAATCAGCAATCTTCATCTTCCTCAGTTACTCACCAAGTGCAGCCAGTTTTCAGTGAGATATGGAGGAGTTAGATGGTGGAATAATAATATTCATTTAGCAGTCAGGTGTGATAGCAGTGATAGTTTTATGAGATGTTTAAAAGGTCATTTGATTGTTGATTTATAATATTTTACATGCATGTATTCACTTAAATATTACTTGGGTTTTTTGTGTGTTTGTTTTCTTGTATGATTGTTTTTTATTTGTTTGTTTGTTTGCTTGTTTATTTTGTCTTGGTTGTCAGCTTTTTTGGGGTTTGGGTTTTCAATATTCGAAGTAGTTTTAATGCATAATATTTCATTATTGGCTTTGTTATAGGTGGAGGTTTGTTATAAGCCTGCTTGGGCTTTTTTTTGTTGTTTTTTTTTTGCCTCTCTGTATCAGCACTGTACCGTCTTATTTTTCTTATAAATTCCGATATACTGTACTTTTTCATATGTGCAAAATAATAAAAACATGCGAGCTGGATGATGTAGTCTGCTCGTTTGGAGGGAACAGCTCTTCCTCTGTTGTACTTCGTGGAAGGAACGCTAAGCAACACGAGTGCTGACACACACGTTTCTCCTTGTTTTCCTTCCTGATCTGATGCGACGGTTCAGACTTGACGCCACCTGGAAAGTCAGGATGTTAAGGATCTAAATGATTAATTAATCATGACGTTTAATACTGCGATCAATTATGAAATCATGACTCTTTATTAGTCTTTATCCAGATTTCTGGTCTATGAATTCTCTGCCCTCGCAGTCTTGATACTTTAGTTTAACTAGACTCGATTTATTTATCAAGATATCGGTTTTTGACCCCCCCCCCCCCCCCCCCCCCGCCGCTCTTAAGGCTCTGCAAGAGAGTCTGCCTGCACGCACCATCTGATTGGTCAGATGTCGAGTGCTGACAGTCTTTGTGCGGTCAGATTACAGGTGGTCTCTTTTTTCTTCTCTTAGCATATGCACTACTGCGTGCAAAGGCATCCCCTCACACAAAATGTGGCCCTCGTTGTAAGATGAGGCCCTGCGCACAATGTGTGCTCTGCGTTTAGGGAGGGGCAGCCCTGGTGACATCCCCAGGAAGCTGGGAGACCACCGGCAGGCCAAACGCTCCCCAGTTTCACTGCTCCTTACCCACTCATAGTTGGTTGGCCCTCGGGGACCCGTCTGGCTCCGGGCACCCATCTAGCTCAGGGGCCCCTTCTGGCTCAGGGACAGAGTGTGTGTGAGTCTCTGTGTGTCATATTGATGTAGACATTGAAGCATCGCTGTCTTTCTGTAAAACTCAGACCTTTCCGATAAAGTCCGACTCTGCTTGTGTCTGACCTGAACTCAGCTTCATGGTCAGGGGCCAAAACCAGCCACCGGAGGGTCCAATCTGATCTCAACATCAATATTTGGGTAAAAGTAACTAATTCCTGTCCACATTTCATTTTTACAATTACATTAAAAACGTTTCAAAGTCAGGAGTTAGGGTTAGAAAGATAAAAATGCATAAAATGCAAATACATAATATAAAACAAAAATAAATAAGAGTAAACAGGTATGTAGATATTTTTCGTTTATGATGAAATAGAAAAAACAAAAACACAAGAATCCAAACACAAGGATGAAAAGGAGAGAAAAAAGGAGAAAACTCATATGAACTGCCTCCTTTTTACATAAAACCCTGGACTACCCTGACACTGGACAATCTTGACCCTAGACTTCCTTTACCCTGAAATACTTTCACTTGACTACCCTGACCCTGGATAACCCTGACCCTGGACTACCGGGACTCTGGACTACCCTGACCCTGGTTTACCCTGACCCTGGACTACCCTGACCCTGGATAACCCTGACCCTGGTTTACCCTGACCCTGGACAAACTTGACCCTGGACTACCCTGACCCTGGTTTACCCTGACCCTGGACTACCCTGACCCTGGTTTACCCTGACCCTGGACTACCCTGACCCTGGTTTACCCTGACCCTGGACTACCCTGACCCTGGTTTACCCTGACCCTGGACAAACTTGACCCTGGACTACGTTGACCCCTGTTCTTGATGCAGTCAGTGACGGTAGAAACTTTCTGAATCCACCTCTTGCTCTGGGTTGTTTGTCTTTGAGAGAAAACGGTAGAAGCTCCAGGACAGGGCTGTGAGGGACGTCATCAGGATCTTTGATGATATTAGATGTGAGACCACCCAATCACAGGAGACCTGAGCAGCAGCGCTGTGTGTGTGGAGTGTATTAGAACAGGTGGGACTGTGTGATTAATGACTACAGCCTCTCTCCTCCGCTTCACTTGCCGCTCCACATTTTCAGCGCGTTCTCGGTTCAGAGGTGAAAGCAGAAGCCGATTGTTGGAGGCCGTTGTTCCAGCAGAAAATCCAGCCCTGCTTCTGACCCAGTCTGATCCTGGGGGAAGTTTCGCTCACCTCGCTTCCCTCTCCACACGGAGCAATCCTTTTACAGCCATGTGTGACGCCTTGATAGCAGCGCTTTGAAGCAGAAGTGTGTGTGGAGAGAGGCAGCGAGCAGATAACCTCGTCCACCTGCTTTACATCTGAAGTGTGACCTCTGCAGCTATCTTCCTTCACACCACTCACACATCTATCTACTTATTTATGACTCGTCTTCTCCTTTTTTACATTTAACACCACCTTAAATCAGGTGCTCTCACCCTTTTTCATGATGGGACCCAAGTTTTCAGTCCAAACAATCTCATTTTTGGTTTATTTATTTATTAACTAAACCAAATCCACCTGCCTTTAACAGACTGAACCTAGTAAAATGTAGCGTGATAAACATGAATAACATAATATTAGGGATGCACAATAAAATCGTCCCCCTATCAGTATCAGCCTATTTCGGCCTTAAAGCTGAGTATCAAACATCGGCCACCCCACCGATATTTAACCGATCAGGCTGTTGTTTCTAAAGTCTAAAGAAACCTCAAAACTTCTTCTTCTTCTTCAAAAACTTCACTTTTACACACTTTAAGACTTTGAAAGACTAGGAGTGGGAAAAAATATTGATACACTGAAATATCACAATATTTTCATATGCTGATATCATATTGACATTTAAAAACGCTGTATTTTACTAACGAAATCTTGCAAGAATTCACTAAATATTGTGAGAATTTGTAACAGAACAATGAAATCTCATGAGATTTTGTAAGTAAAGTAGATCGATACCACGTTTTTAAATATCGATTTGATATTGGCATATGACAATCAATAGTGTATCGATATTTTTTCCCACACCTATTTTTCAAAGTGTCGGAAACTCATAAAAAACCTGCTATTTGTAATGGCTTCTTATTTTTTTCAGCTTCAATATCGATATCGATATCGATATCGGTTATCAGCCACATGAGTTTTAAAATATCAGCATGTCAGATATTGGCCAAAATTCCAATATCCTGCATCCGTACATAATATAAAATATATTATGAGATGGTCACAAACACATTTATATCACACATATAATTCATGGAATAAAATCAGACTCCTACAAGAACAAATCAGAATAAAGGCCTTAAGGCTATAAACAAAATCTACAACATTTTACTACAAGAGAGGAACAACAGAACAAACTGATGGAAACTGATCTTAAAAAAGAGATAAAATGGTGCAGTAATAAAACATATTGAAAATAAAAAGACTCAATATAAATAATCTGTAAAAACCTGTATTTTATTTGTTTAGACAGGCCATTAAAGCACAAAATTGTTTGTTGAACTCGACAAATAAGCGCCACCGGGTGGGGGAGGCTACACTGCAACTCATCCAGTCATAAATAACAGTGAAAATATACGGTCCTGTTATTGGAGCAGAGATGGTGGAGCAGAGATGTTGGAGCAGAAATGTTGGAGCAGAAATGTTGGAGCAGAAATGCTGGAGCAGAGATGTTGGAGCAGAAATGTTGGAGCAGAAATGCTGGAGCAGAGATGTTGGAGCAGAAATGTTGGAGCAGAGATGTTGGAGCAGAGATGTTGGAGCAGAGATGCTGGTGCAGATATGCTGGAGCAGAAATGTTGGAGCAGAAATGTTGGAGCAGAAATGCTGGAGCAGAAATGCTGGAGCAGAAATGTTGGAGCAGAGATGTTGGAGCAGAAATGTTGGAGCAGAAATGCTGGAGCAGAGATGTTGGAGCAGAAATGTTGGAGCAGAGATGTTGGAGCAGAGATGTTGGAGCAGATATGCTGGAGCAGAGATGTTGGAGCAGAAATGCTGGAGCAGAGATGTTGGAGCAGAAATGTTGGAGCAGAGATGTTGGAGCACAGATGTTGGAGTAGAGATGCTGAAGCGGAGATGCTGAAGCACAGATGTTGAAGCAGAAATGTTGGAGCAGCAATGTTGGAGCAGAGATGCGGGATCGGAGATGACTGAGCAGAGACGTTGGAGCAGAGATGCTGGAGCAGAGATGTTGGAGCAGAGATGCTGGAGCAGAGATGTTGGAGCAGAAATGTTGGAGCAGAGAAGTTGGAGCAGAGATGTTGGAGCAGAGATGTTGGAGCAGAGATGCTGGTGCAGAGATGTTGGAGCAGAAATGTTGGAGCAGAAATGCTGGAGCAGAGATGCAGGATCGGAGAAGACTGAGCAGAGATGTTGGAGCAGAGATGCTGGAGCAGAGATGTTGGAGCAGAAATGTTGGAGCAGAAATGCTGGAGCAGAGATGCAGGATCGGAGATGACTGAGCAGAGATGTTGGAGCAGAGATGCTGGAGCAGAGATGTTGGAGCAGAAATGTTGGAGCAGAAATGCTGGAGCAGAGATGCAGGATCGGAGATGACTGAGCAGAGATGTTGGAGCAGAGATGTTGGAGCAGAAATGCTGGAGCAGAGATGTTGTAGCAGAAATGTTGGAGCAGAGATGTTGGAGCAGAGATGTTGGAGCAGAGATGCTGGTGCAGATATGCTGGAGCAGAAATGTTGGAGCAGAGATGTTGGAGCAGAAATGCTGGAGCAGAGATGTTGGAGCAGAAATGTTGGAGCAGAGATGTTGGAGCACAGATGTTGGAGTAGAGATGCTGAAGCGGAGATGCTGAAGCACAGATGTTGAAGCAGAAATGTTGGAGCAGCAATGTTGGAGCAGAGATGCGGGATCGGAGATGACTGAGCAGAGATGTTGGAGCAGAGATGCTGGTGCAGAGATGCTGGAGCAGAGATGTTGGAAGCAGAGATTCTGTAGCGGTGTAGTATGATGACACCATTCTGAAGGAGGCAGTGGATTAGGAGCCAGATGATGATGGATTGCGTGCTCTCTAACCCGGTGATGGGCTTGACTGACCGGTGAAATAGAGCAGGTGGCAACAGGGGGAGGAGAAGGTAGCAGAAACAGTGGAAATGGCAGAGAAGGTATGTGTGTGTGTGTGTGTGTGGGGGGGGGGGGTAATGTTTCCCTTCGCTGCCTCGGCAGTGATGGAGCTGCCAGCAGAGCCCCACAGTCACAGCACCCGCTGGTGAAAATTACCAGCCATGTCCGTTATCTTCCACTTTAGATCTTTCCATCCTGTAAGGTTACAGTGAGTGTGCTGCTGTCGCCTCGTTCTGCAGACGCAAGTCCGTACCCATCACATGTGATCCATATAACCAATAATATTATTGGACTTTAGTGTAAAAACATGCAATACATCCACGTGGTCCTGTCTCAGTTGTCAGGAGAGGTACAATTACATTTTAATATGAAAAACTAATTCAACATTTTTATTTTCAGTTCAACATATTGCTGGTAATTTGTTCATTTGGGGCAAAAAACAATACAAAAAACATTGTTCTGAGAAAATACTTTAGGTTCAAATCCTTTTAAGTCACTTTCAGGGTCAGTTCAATTCATCATAGTCCAGTTAGAATCCAGTTAAAGTAAATCCATCACATGATCCACATCAGTCCAGCACTCAGAGCCAGGGAGACCTGCTGAGAAAGAAGAGGGACAAGGGATGCATGATATAATCGGCCCCCTATCGGCATCAGCCTATTTCAGCCTTAAAACTGAATATTGGACATCGGCCTCCCCACCGATATTTAAACAATATTTTACTAATATTTAACCGATCGGCCCGCTGTTTCCAAAGTCTGCCCCAAAATTTCTTCTTCAAAACCTCTTTTTTACAGACTTTAAAACTTCTGAAGACTAGGGTGGGAAAAAATATCGATACACTGAAATATCACAATATTTTCATATGCTAGGTCATATTGACATTTAAAAACCAGTATCGAACTATTTTACTAACAAATCTCACAGTGAGAATTCACAAAATATCGAAACCTTTTTACTGAATGATGAAAGCTGCAAGATTTTGTTAGTAAAATAGATCATACCGTGCTTTTGAATTTCAGTTTGATATCGCAAATCAAAA
Source organism: Atherinomorus stipes (assembly GCA_023101725.1). NCBI lineage: Eukaryota > Metazoa > Chordata > Actinopteri > Atheriniformes > Atherinidae > Atherinomorus > Atherinomorus stipes. The sequence continues at coordinate 52,380 of JALJCO010008018.1, read as the reverse complement.
TATTGCGATATTTCAGTGTATCAATGTTTTTTCCCATCCGTATTTTTCAAAGTGTCGAAACAGATAACAAACGGATATTTAAATTACTGCTTATTTTTCAGCATTAATATCGTATCGATATCAGTTATCCCACATGAGTTTTAAAATACGCATCCCTATATCGGCCTAATTTTAATATCCTCTTCCCTACTGCTAAGACCCTGATGTAAACGGGACTTTACTTACTCCCCCCTCTTAGCTCCAATGACACGGTTGTTACAGCCTTTTTCTCCATTTCGACTGGTAAACTGGGGGCCGCAGCACATCTGCCTCTCCATCCATCCAGATGTGGTGTCTTTTTATCCACATCATTATTGAATCCTTCCATCTGAGGTGAAAACTGTCCACCAACATACGGCCTCTGTAAATACTCATGCTCTCCAACAGAACGAGAGGAAAATGGTTTTTGCTTTGAGCAAAAATTCTCAAACATCTTCATCCATCTTTTTTCCCTCTCTCAGATTTAGTTTTAAAGAAAGAAATGAAGATGGCTAACAATCACAGCCGCCTTTCACCCGAAGCTTTTTCACTCTGTTGACACCACACACACTCACACACACACACGCTATATATTATATATACATATATATATATATATATATATATATATATATATATATAAAAAAACTATATATATATAAAAAAAAAAAAAAAATATATATATAATGCATGCAGTTGTCCTCAAAGTTATTCATACCCAGTAATAAAAGAAAAGGCTAAATTCACAGTAGGAAACTAAATAAATGAATAAAAGATAAAAAAAAATTACAAAATTATAATTAAGTGAAATAAAAGTGTTTTTATTTTGTTGAAATAAATAATAAGAAAAAAACAAACAAACAAAACTGTTCCAGACACATTAGAGCATCTTTCCCATAACATGGACCAACATACCGTCAACAGGTGCAGACGTCTGATTGGACGTTACAGAAACACCTGATTGCAGTGATTGGCTCAAAGGCCCGATCCCAAACTGCCCCCTACACACTACCCCTTCACTATCGAGTGTCACTCCCGATGAAGTCCCACTCGCAGCTGTGGAGGGCGCTTTGATTGGAGGTGGAGGGTGTTCATGAGAACGAGACGCCCTCTTCCCTCTGCTGGAAAAGGAAAGCAGTCATCGCCATGGCAACACAAACGCACCCGTGCCAAATAAATACTCACACTCATGTGTGAAGAACAATGTTTTATTTTAAATTATTAATCATGATCCTAATCAATTAAATAAATGATGAAATTATTATTATTACAACAGATTATCATTTATCATTATCATCATCATTAATATTATCATACTATTATTATTATTAATATTGTGCCAATAGGAGGATTATAATCCTCTTTTCCTGCTCAAACATTCCATGAGCGCCAGTGGTTTGAAAGATACCCACAGTGCACCTGTCATGGCTTTTTCCCCCATAAAATAACTCCATCCATGTTTTCCTGTCAGCATTGACAAACATGCAGGAACGTGTGGAACTCACGCGTGGAACATGATTGTTTCCGCCTCCATGTAGCCGTTGCACCCGCTGCAAAATTCTGCCGAGTCTGCACTGATTAAGGGCTGAACAGTCCACCCCCCCCGCCCTACGCGGTTTGGAATGGCCCTTAATATGGCGGAGCCTCCGTGGGAACACACACGGAGGGGGGGTGTGTAGGGGCCGGTTTGGGATTGGGCCAAAGTGTTGCTCAACAACATTTTAGCTTTGGGGCTCCATCATGCTTGTTTACTTGTTTTGTTTTTATGTGTTTATATTTAATATTTCTGTTGAACCACAATTAAAAATCTATGTCATGATTTTTATAGAATTTTTATTTATTATTACTTTAGTCAAGTTCAACTTATTTCACTGACAGATGATTTTTTTCCTTTTGTATTTGGAGGGTGTGAATAATTTGGAGGACAACTGGATTTAAAGGTGCCATGACATCAAATTTCACTTTTCTGCGGTTTTGGGTGTATAATATGATCTGTTGTGCACTGATGAGGTCATGTGAATGTCAGAGAGAGAATCAAAGTTCCTGTTTATGGTCTGTCAGCTTTGTCTCTCTGTTCAGAAACAGTTGAATCAGACAGCAGCTTATCATTCTACGTAGTTCTATCATTCTACGTAGTTCTATCATTCTACGTAGTTCCATCATTCTACGTAGTTCCATCATTCTACGTAGTTACGTAGTTCCATCATTCTACGTAGTTCCATCATTCTACGTAGTTCCATCATTCTACGTAGTTCCATCATTCTACGTAGTTCCATCATTCTACGTAGTTCCATCATTCTACGTAGTTCTATCATTCTACGTAGTTCCATCATTCTACGTAGTTCTATCATTCTACGTAGTTCTATCATTCTACGTAGTTCTATCATTCTACGTAGTTCCATCATTCTACGTAGTTCTATCATTCTACGTAGTTCTATCATTCTACGTAGTTCCATCATTCTACGTAGTTCCATCATTCTACGTAGTTCCATCATTCTACGTAGTTCTATCATTCTACGTAGTTCTATCATTCTACGTAGTTCCATCATTCTACGTAGTTCCATCATTCTACGTAGTTCCATCATTCTACGTAATTCTATCATTCTACGTAGTTCTATCATTCTATGTAGTTCTATCATTCTACGTAGTTCCATCATTCTATGTAGTTCTATCATTCTACGTAGTTCTATCATTCTACGTAATTCTATCATTCTACGTAGTTCTATCATTCTACGTAGTTCTATCATTCTACGTAGTTCCCTCATTCTACGTAGTTCCATCATTCTACGTAGTTCCATCATTCTACGTAGTTCTATCATTCTACGTAGTTCCATCATTCTACGTAGTTCTATCATTCCACGTAGTTCCATCATTCTACGTAGTTCCATCATTCTACGTAGTTCCATCATTCTACGTAGTTCTATCATTCTACGTAGTTCCATCATTCTACGTAATTCTATCATTCCACGTAGTTCCATCATTCTACGTAGTTCCATCATTCTACGTAGTTCTATCATTCTACGTAATTTAATTGCTCCAATAAGAGCACACCTATCAAGTAAACAGCGCCCCCCCCCCCCCCCCCCCCTCCCCCTCTCTCCTAACGGTTTATGCACCGTCCAGCTCCCCCCCTCCCTCCCTGTCTGATTCAGCTTCGTGTATGGAGCTAGTAGTAACTTCTCTGCAGTCAGGTCTGGGTTTTCAAACAAATGGATTTAAAAGAAAACTTCTGCAGCAACACTGAGGGAGGGGGCCACAACCTTGTCATTACCTGTAAGTTTATTTATTTTCTAAATGCTGTCTTGTCTGATAAACGTAGCTCACACTGTCTGAAGTGCCCATGTTGCTAGCAGTTAGCCTTTAGCAAACTCCGACCGCAGCTTGACCTAGATTCTCCAAATAAGGTCATAGCCAAATAAGGTGTAGCCAATCAAAATGAAGTCAAAGTGGTCTCCGGGTAAAGCTCCATATCATCACCGGACCCAACTGTATTACTGAGGAAGTGAGGTCTGGTGTTTCAAAACAATACTCCGCTGTAAAAAATGCCGTTTTTTTCTTTGGAGTATTTACATATAAAGTAATGCCAACAACATAAACTAGTTTTTACTGCTATGTCATCACTCCTTTAATAAGTAATGATTTAGTATTTTCAAACTTTGTTTTTTGTCTTAAAATTGCCACCGCACCTGCTCACTTGTTGATGTTTGGCTGCTCCTGATTGGACGTTACCGCCAATTTAAGCTTTCTGATTGGTGGAAAGTTTGACAGGAATTGTCTTCATCATCATTTCCAGGTATAAATAGAGGTCTCATAGCAATAACGTAGTGATAGTGATGTTTTTCTGATAAAGATGGGTAAATAATGGTGTTATTGTGGCGTGCAAGGACGGCAGTCGGAGGCGGAGTGTCAGACGACGGTGTTTGTTTTATTGGCATTTATGCTCTGTTCAACAGCGACAACAGGTCAGCCTCTCTACTCGTCTAGCTCGTAGCACGACAACATGAAAAAGAGAAGAGAAAAAACCAACCACAGACAAACTATGTAACAGTCCCCCTGGAAACTGGGAACCTCTCTTAGGTTCCGGGGGTGAATAATGTGAACCCTTCACATTATCATGGATCATTGTGGATTTACCAGAGAGAGTCTCTGAATGAACACCTCATTTAGTGGCTGGATTGTAAACCTCCTGGACGGGACAGAAATGCTGGAAAACCTCTGTAGATCACCTGAGGGGTAAGATGTTCGTTACACACTGCTGGTCCTGATTCCAAATGATGATATCAGTGACAGCGCTCATCTGGAGATCTGGTGGAGTTTTCAGTAGGGATGCACGATGTAATCGGCTACCTGTCGGTATCGGCCTATATCAGCCTTAAAACTGAGTATCGGACATCAGCCATCCCACTGATATTTAACTGATATTTAACCGATCAGCCAGCTGTTTCTAAATTCTTAACAAAAGAAAAACTTATTTTTCTTCGTCAAAAACTTATTTCTTACAGACTTTAAAACTTCTAAAGACTAGGGAAATAATATTTAAACACTGAAATATCACGATATTTTCATATGCTGATGTCATATTGACATTTAAAAATCAATCTATTTTACTAAAAATCTCACGATATTTCATCGTTCTGTTACAAAATCTTGTGGGAATTTGTGAAATATCGTGAGATTTTGTAACACAACGATGAAATCTCACGAGGTTTTGTAAGTAAAATGGACCGAAGCCGTGTTTTTCGATATGAATTTTATATCTGCATATGAAAATATTGTGATATTCCAGTGTATCGATATTTTTCCCACCCCTATTTTTTAAAATGTTGGAAATAGATAACAAAACTGCTGTTTCCAATCACTACTTATTTTTCAGCCTTAAAATTGATATCGGTTATTGGCCACATGAGTGTTAAAATATCGGCATATCGGTTATCGGCCAAAATTCCAATATTGTGCATCCCTAATTTTAAGGGTTAATGATTGACAATTGACCTAAAATAAAGGCTGTTCCTTCTCTTGGTTCAGTAATTAATTAGATATAAATACATAAAAGTGTCTGTCCGGTTGTCAGTCTGGAGCAGGACCGTGTTGGTGGACTAAAATGGTGCTTTAGGAAAATACGTTGGACTATCTGTAACATCCATCCAGGAGATTGGGGCTGTATTGATTTCCTGAAAGTTCTAATTCTGTTTTATTTATTTATTTTTACCTTTCCCATCACAGTGGAGGCCAAGGATAACAGCCATCAGCTGTTAATCATGTCACCAGGAGAAAAGTCATCCTTCACAAAAGGAAGGGTGCTTCTCAATCCTCCCTTATCTTCTCCTCTCACCTCCTTCCTCCGTGGGCTCATCTCTCTCTCTGACCTTCTGCATTCATGTCTTTGACTTCAAAAGAGAAAGGAAACTATGTTTAAACATTGTAATCCTGGACCAGATGTTGTCTTTATTGCTTAGTCCTCTCATGTTCATACCTGCCTTTTATTTAACTTTTTTTGAAAAGGAAAACCTAAGCATGCACGTGCTCCACCGTCTTTCTAAAAGCAGGCTGAAGTGGAGAGAGCTGACAGGGAGACGTCGCTTTTCATATTTCACATGATATTCACTGGAATTCACCGCTCAGCAGAAAACTCTGCTGCAAAGAGACTGAGCACCAAGTTTCACCCGTACCAGCCCAAATACCCAACAGGCTTCAAGGAGATGGACAGAATGTGTTTATTTATTATTGTAATCATTTAAAAGGACAAATGCACATCATGCAGGCGGAGTAAGTAGATGGAGGTCCAGTCTGGCTCCCACAGAGGAAGAAATGGAGGGATTATGAATGACGTTGGAAACAGAACGCAGAAGTGTTTCCACGGCAACAGAAAGCAGAATGATGTGCAGATTAAACACTAAACAACAGTTTTTATGAAATGCTGACGCATCTTCTCCACACGGGATGAATTAACAGCTTATAAGAGGTTTTCATGAGGAATCAGCCACTGTAGCTGTAACATGTAATATTTAGAGACGGGACTCTATAAAAAAAAAAAAAATCTATATAATTAGAGACTTTATGATTAATTAATCTGAATTAAACACATTTTATTCACATGACTATAATAAAGCACCATTTTTTAATTTAAATGGTTTTTAGTGGCCGACTGAACCAGTTAATAGACATGAACATTAATGATGTAAACTTGAGTTCTGTTAATGACTGGAAACAATTATGCAATTTTATTTAACAATGGAAAAAAAGAAAATATTACTGAGAAGAATTTAACAAGTAAAGTAAAAGTAGTTCAGTTCAGTTTATTTAAATTTATTCAGACATTGTGAATACTTAGAAAAAAACACAAACAAACAAAAAACAACAAAACAAAAGACACCATATAAATGTCTGAAAAGGAACAGGCTGAAGCCTAAGATATAAGAATATCCAGAAAAAGGTAATGTATTTCTTTAATTCAACTTAAAAGTTGCAATTTAAATATTGTATAGATAAATAATATGTGAATCAATATATTTCAAGCTTTTATTTGTTTGGATGTTGATGATTAGAAGTTGCAGCTTAAGAAAACCTTAAATTCAAAAACTCAAAAAATGAGAATATTGTGAAAATCTCCAGTATTGTAGGTTCAGAGTGTCACATTCTAATCAGATAGGTAATCTAAAAACCTCCATAAGTACCCTGAGCCTTTAAAAAGTCTCTGTCTTGGTTTAGAAGAATCCATAATCATGGGGAAGATGCTGATCTGACAGTTGTGCAGAAAACCATCATTGACTCCCTTTTTTTTTTTCTTTTTTTTTTTTTTTTTTTTTTTTGCCTTTCCACAAGGTGGAAAGACACAAAAAGTGATAGAAAAGAAGCTGGATGTTCTCAGAGTGTCTCAAAGCACATTAATGGACAGTTAAGTGGAAGGAAGAAGTGTGGAAGAAAACGGTGGAGAAGCCTGTCATGTCTTCTTCTGCTTGTTTGTTGAACTCTGACAAATTAGCGCCACCATGTGGGGGGAGGCTTCATTGCAACTCATCCAGTCATAAATAACAGTGTAAATATACGGTCCTCGCAGCTCACATGTGAAAAAGGAACGTTTTTTTGCAGCCCTCTAGGTAGTGACCAAGGCCCAAGTTGGTTAAGAATCACTGCTGTAGATCACACTCTTACAAAGCTAGCACTTTGGTGCAGTATAGGCTACATCACAATGTTCAGATAAATCCCTAATCACAATCCACAGGATGCGAACAAAATATGTGTTGTCATATGATGGTTGCATACAATCTTCAATCTCAACATAGCATTTCATATTGCTATCCTTAAACATTTTTTTAAACTGAGTTAATGTTGAACAGTCTTTTAATTCTTATTCCATACATTGACTCCAACATCAGAAACACAATGTTGCTTTACATTTTTTCTTACATTAGGTTTCTTGAACATTTTCACTCCCGCAGGCTCTCTGTTTGGATGTGGATGTCCACATCCAAACAGAGACCTGCGGGAGTGAAATGTTGTTGTTGCGGGAGTGAAAGTGCAGATTGTTATTCTTTATGTGGAACATGATTTGTGCAGTTTTAAAGTCAATCAAGTCCTGAAATTTTAAAGCCTTTAGATGAATAAAAGTGGATTTGCATGTTCCCTGTAAGTTGCTTTGTTATCGATTCTAATTGCTCTTTTTTGAATGATACAAATTGGATTCAGATTAGTTTGATATGTGTTTCCCCTCACACCTCCAGACCATCGGTCATGTAAGAGAGAACCAGAGAGCAGTACAGAAGACAAGTTTTTTCATTTAGCAACATTTTAACGTGTGTGAGGACGGCTTACGGCTTGTTCTCGACCCCTCGGCCAAGCAGAACTTTTTTCTAGGGGAGCTACAGGAAGTATTGCGTGATTGGGCGGACATTTGAGGCGGGCGGGGTTAACACAAACACGTGCGCGGTCGCAGAGCTTCTTGTGGAGTACGAAATGACTTGACGAAAAATAACTTTTTTCTTGTTCTTGCAGTCTCACGAGCAAGAACAACGTTCTCGCTTCTTGTGGAGTCTGGAACAATCTCTATAGAAGTCCGTTCATTCTGCCCCCTTCACTGCCAGTATTTGGATATACGCGGATCTACCACTAATCTAAATAATGTCCAAAGGACATGTGATGCAGAAATGTTACTGGTGAGTGAATGCACATATGAATTCCTAGAAATAAGATCCAGGTTGAAAGAACCAAAAGTTATCCCTTCATAACCCTTGGCCACCCCTAAAAAGATCTCTGCACGTCTAGAATTTTGTGCGAGGGGTTGAATCACGGTTTCAGGTGAGTCAGAGTCATCGCACAAATAACTGCGGGCACAAATGTGCTGGAAACGCCCCGAAATAAATGAGGCTTATGCGTGTTTTGAGGTTTGTAGTGTGGAGAACTTTGAGAGACGACAGCGCAAAAGGCCGTGTGTGTGTGAAAGTACTCGTGGACCTCAGCTTAAACATCCTGAAAGATTTGAAAATTAGAACATATGAACTCGCTGAATTACAGATATGAATCTGCAGGTTGTCCTGACGAGGCGTTTGTGAACGTTGATCTGAAGCCTTCATGCTTCTGCTTTCATCCTCCATCTGCTGGAACATTTATCAGATCCGTTACTGCTGCCGTGCCGCCTCTCGTGGATCTGCGAGCGTCGGGCTCGAAGCTCCGGGAACGCGTAGCCGATCTGTCAGATCTCACAAACCGTTGCGTAAAACATGAAAGGCTCGGGACTCAGAGAGCAGCTGCTTCATGATGGTCTGCAGGAAACATCAGGGTGCTGGAGAGGAAGTGATACGCTCTCTGTGATCTAGCTGATAATCAGGAGGACGGATCCTGGAAAGGATTATTACACGTTTATCTGATGCAGCAGATCACAGCGACCGCATCAGCTGGTCGGCCATGATCTCTCTGAGAAGGGGGACCTGATCTGGGGGGGTCAGACCGTCAAACATGCTCAAGACATCTTTCAAACCAGGACTGGCTTACGTTTGTTGTTTGTTGAAAACTGGTGGGTGAACGAGGACAATGTGGTAGAACCGGTTTATGAAAAAGACTTCTGGCTGATTCTTTAAACTCATTCCTAATTTAAAGTTGGGGAAGAAAAGAAAACTGTCATTTGTTTCTTCCAGTGAATGTGTGGGGAGGATGGAGAGATCAGTTACAACTGATTTATCCAGTCATTCTGTTTCAGCTACAGGGACACTAGTTTAAGCCGCATCTCACCAATCAGACGACTGGAACAATCTACATCCCGAGTCAAGGAAATCCTCAACTTAACAGAAAGAAGGGATGAATTCATGACGGAGGGATAAACATGGTGGATATGGTCAGCTTTCTCTGACACGCCAAACACTGATCAGTCTGTTTACAACTTTACCAAAGACTGTCGAGCAGCTCCATGGAGGACAAGGGCAGTCAACAAGACCTGGACATAGACTAGGACCCAGCAGGAGCTTCATATTCAGAGTTCAGAGTTTTTCATGTGATGGTCCTGCAGTCTGAGAGTTCATGTGACCTGGTTTCATTCAGTTCTATTTGTGACTGTACACTAGGGCTGGACAATTAATCGAATTTTAATTGTGATTTCAATTTTCCCCTTTTCACAATCATAAAAACACTGTAATCGATTAATCAATTAATCCTGAAGTGAACAGGCCGGAGGAGTTATAGGAAGCAAACTGCAGGGAGTATAGAACAGGAATGCATGTAGACTGAGTATTAATTTTTATTGCTATTATTATCTTAAATAATATTCTTATTTTACTCCTTTTGTTTCTAATTTATTTCGGTTTTATTTTTCTTTTTTAGTTATATTTGAAGTTGAGTTTAAGTGGTTCAATAGACACTTTTTATAAAACCAATGAATAATCGTGTATATTAATCGTGATTTCAATATCATCAAAATTATTGTGATTATAATTTTTTCCATAATCGTCCAGCCCTACTGTACACTGTAAAAAAAATGTAATATTTGCAGGTTTCCTCTTATATTTTACAGGATTTTAGGGTCTGAGGGTCTGACTGGAGGTCTGAAGATCTGACTGCACTCTAAAAAGTTATTTTTGACCCACTGCTGGGTTAAAAAGGGACCAACCCAGAAAATTGTGTTATTTTTTTCACCCAACTTTCAGGTTGAATATTTGACCCAGAAGTTGGGTTATATTGACTACAATGTTGGGTTATTTTAACCCAGAAGTTGGGTTATATTGACTACAATGTTGGGTTATTAACCCAGAAGTTGGGTTACATTGACTACAATGTTGGGTTATTTTAACCCAGAAGTTGGGTTATATTGACTACAATGTTGGGTTATTTTAACCCAGAAGTTGGGTTATATTGACTACAATGTTGGGTTATTAACCCAGAAGTTGGGTTACATTGACTACAATGTTGGGTTATTTTAACCCAGAAGTTGGGTTACATTGACTACAATGTTGGGTTATTAACCCAGAAGTTGGGTTACATTGACTACAATGTCGGGTTATTTTAACCCAGAAGTTGGGTTATATTGGCTACAATGTTGGGTTATTAACCCAGAAGTTGGGTTACATTGACTACAATGTTGGGTTATTAACCCAGAAGTTGGGTTACATTGACTACAATGTTGGGTTATTTTAACCCAGAAGTTGGGTCACATTGACTACAATGTTGGGTTATTTTAACCCAGAAGTTGGGTTACATTGACTACAATGTTGGGTTATTAACCCAGAAGTTGGGTTACATTGACTACAATGTTGGGTTATTTTAACCCAGAAGTTGGGTTACATTGACTACAATGTTGGGTTATTTTAACCCAGAAGTTGGGTTATATTGGCTACAATGTTGGGTTATTAACCCAGAAGTTGGGTTACATTGACTACAATGTTGGGTTATTAACCCAGAAGTTGGGTTACATTGACTACAATGTTGGGTTATTAACCCAGAAGTTGGGTTACATTGACTACAATGTTGGGTTATTAACCCAGAAGTTGGGTTACATTGACTACAATGTTGGGTTATTTTAACCCAGAAGTTGGGTTACATTGACTACAATGTTGGGTTATTAACCCAGAAGTTGGGTTACATTGACTACAATGTTGGGTTATTTTAACCCAGAAGTTGGGTTACATTGACTACAATGTTGGGTTATTTTAACCCAGAAGTTGGGTTTTATTGGCTACAATGTTGGGTTATTAACCCAGAAGTTGGAGTTACATTGACTACAATGTTGGGTTATTAACCCAGAAGTTGGGTTACATTGACTACAATGTTGGGTTATTAACCCAGAAGTTGGGTTACATTGACTACAATGTTGGGTTATTTTAACCCAGAAGTTGGGTTACATTGACTACAATGTTGGGTTATTTTAACCCAGAAGTTGGGTTATATTGACTACAATGTTGGGTTATTAACCCAGAACTTGGGTCAACAACCCAACAACCTAAATGTCTTGGTTAAAATAACCCAGAAATCAGCTGGTCCCTTTTTAACTCACCAGTTTGACCCAGGAGTTTTTAGTATGTGGAAGTCTGAGGGTCTGATTGAGAATTGAGGATCTGGAGGGTCTAAGGTGGTTTTCACATATGTGGGTGGAGCCAGGTGCTGGTGCAGCAGTGAAAAGGTTACAATGTTTCAATTTTCAACTAATACGGCTCCGTTTCACATCTGCTTTTTAATCACCGCGCCCATCAGTCGTTCTACAGACTGGAGCGTTGTGTATCCATGGCAACCAGATGGAAGTAGACGCATCCCAGCTGTAAAGTGTGGCTGTGTTGTAAACAAAACACATGTGAATGATGGAGTGTTGAATACGAGACACGATTGCGTGTGGAGAACAATGTTATCAAGCACTGGAGGCGGCAGATTTCCAGACAAACCGGAGCAGGACGCAGATTGATTCTGTTGAACCGCGAAGTCTGATCATACGCAGATATTATCGGCAAACAGCAGAGTTAAACATGAGCATTAATGCTTAACCTGCTAGCCCTTGTTGGTAATGTGTCCAGTGTTTGTGAACGCCCCGTTGATCTTAACATTAGAAATACATTAGTAGCTAGCAGACACAAGATGATGCTAAACGTTACAGTCAGGCCGTAACCCTGTTATTTGTAATAACACTGTCAATGAGAAAAATATCCCAACAGTACAGCTGCCTACGGACACCTGTTTACCAAAAAAGTGGAGTATCTGGGATTTAGGCAGAGCCAAAGTTGGTGCGCATTCACACATCGACTACGAGTGCAAGTGGCTTGTTCACACAGACTCGGTCGCACCGTGTTCAGTACCAAAACCCAGTTAGGTCGACCTAGATGGGTCCTGTGTGAAAACGACTTAAGGGTGACAGAGGTCTAACTGGAGGTCTGAGGATCTGATCAAGGGTCTGCTCGGCTCTATATTATATTTACAAGCTCACGTTGCACCATCACCCTTAAAGGCTCTGGATTAGTCCACAAAGAGCCAGAACTTCTGGATCTGTTTGTTCAGTTCTCTAGGCGTATGGTCCTGGTTCTGGTTCTGCTGACCCTGCAGATGCTGCAAAGCTGATTGAACTCTCCACCACAGACTGAGAGAAGATAAGCAACATCTTCAGTCCAACGCTGAAGAAGCTTCCTGGAGAAGCAGAATCATGTCTGTCTCCTCCGTCCTGTCTCAGAAACTGTCTCTGTGAGACGTTTTCCGTCCAATTTGCTGTCCAGATGGAAACCAGTACAGACACTACGATGCAGGACTATCAGAGTAACTTCATGTTCAACTTCTACAGGTTGTGTCTCCATGAACTTCTAAAAATCAACACAGGTCCACTTCCTGATAGGGTTGTCACGATATCCACATCTCGCGATACGAGTTTGGGCAACAGTGGCTCAGGTGGTAGAGCAGGCAAGGGTGCCCCCAAGGGGTGGCCATGAGTCGTTGTGTCCTTGGGCAAGACACTCAACCCTCCTTTCCTCCAGTGGGGGCACCACTGGTGTATGAATGTGTGTGAATGTACCGGTGGTGGTCGGGGGGGCAGTCAGTGCGAAATGGCTGCCACGCTTCCGTCAGCTTGCCCCATGCAGGGCAGCTGTGGCTACATACGTAGATTACCATCCATTATTATTATCATTATTACGATATCATCATGATGCTGTGGGGAGGCTCACAATAACAATAACGATGGTATAAAATGCTTTGACCATCATTGCTACATTTATTGTCATATTTAAGGTTGTGACATTTTGAACTGCCTGAAAAACCTTTGCTGAAGCGTGAAATTCAAGTAAAAATCCAACTCAGGTACTATTTAATGAACTTAACCGGCCATTATAACAGCCTGTTTTTTTAATAAGTAAAAAGACTCAGGCACAAAGAAACTGCCTCGTCTTTAGTCATCAATAAATAGAAATAAATAAGTTGCCTGTCAGTGGTCAGTCAGATACACTGTGACTACTTAAACCTCCACAGACTCCGCCAGGACTTCATTCTTGCCCCCTTTGTAGTTAATGTGCGCTGAAGCTGAAACTTAATAAATTCACTTTGAGTGAAAGTGAAAACTTATTTCAGACTTCAGTGTGGTTTTCAGTGTTTCTGCACTCATCATATGCTGTAAAAAGAGTATCTGGGCTGTAGTTGATATGGAAGACTTGTTCACGTTTAAGTTAAATCACCGTGAACAAGTCTTTCATATCAGCTACTGTACAGCCCAGATACTCTTTTTACAGTGTATGATGAGTGCAGGATGTCTGGTGTTCCCTCTGTGGGCCATTTCCATCCTCCTGCCGGTGTCAGAGTCACAGCCGCACCCTTGCTAACGCCGTTCTGTGATAACTTTGATAAAACAACATTGCATTGTCAGTCAGTTGCAGAGCGGATCTGGAGTTAAAGGGCCAATTAGTGTTCAGGTACCAGCTCCCAACCCTCTGCCGGTCTGCCTTGATGAGGCAGATGGAGACAGACAGACAGACAGACTCCTCCCTCCGGCCTCAGGAGCAGCGCAGGCCTGTGATTTTCCCATTAGCAGATGGAACACAGGAGCTGCTGCCTCCAGCTAACTGGCTTCTGGTGTCAGAAACGAGAGCAGGAGACGGCTTTGGTCCAACCCGGCGCCTCCTCCGTCGCACCGGGGATGGAATTCTGATCTCAGACAGACTTCACTTCCAGCTCAGCTCGTCAAAAGCCACAAAGATGTTTCGGTTCCTAACAGATGATTACGTCTCGTTTTATTTGTAATGTGTCTAAATGTTCTGATTCTGATGGATGTGATGAGAGTGATTAACGTGACTGACATCGGCATCCCGTCTTCATCCCGTCTCCATCCCGTCTGCATCCCGTCTTCATCCCATCTTCATCCCATCTACATCCTGTCTCCATCCCGTCATCATCCCCGTCTTCATTCCGTCTTCATCCTATCTGCATCCTGTCTCCATCCCGTCTGCATCCCGTCTTCATCCCATCTTCATCCCACCTACATTCCGTCATCATCCCACCTACATCCTATCTGCATCCTGTCTGCATCCCACGAACATTCCGTCTGCATCCCACCTACATTCTGTCTGCATCCCTTCTTCATCCTGTCTGCATCCCACCTACATCCCGTCTGCATCCCGTCTTCATCCCACCTACATCCCGTCAGCATCCTGTCTGCATCCCACGAACATTCCGTCTTCATCCCGTCATCATCCCGTCTGCATCCCACCTACATCGCGTCAGCATGCGTCCTGTCTTCATCCACATCATCCCACCTGCATCCTATCTCCATCCCGTCTGCATCCCACCTACATCTGTCTTCATCCAGTCTGCATTTTGATATTTCTTTCAAACCACATTTTAAAAATCACTGTCATGATTTTCATAGAATTTTTATTTACTATTACTTCTGTCATTTTCAACTTGTTTCACTGACAGCTGATTTTCTTCCTTCTTTAATCAGTCCCTCCAGGATTTTGCGGCACTTTTTTCTGATTGTTGCGGCCTAAAATGCCAGATGTTGCGGCAGGTTTTGTAAAAAGTTGCAACAAAAGTTGCAGTGGATTTTAGTGTTTTTCTCCACTCCCTTAAAAAAAAAAAAAGCACTTGAAAACTGTTTGAAATAATAAGAAAATAGAATTCAGATATTTCATCATTTTCATTGTATGTCTGGGGAAAAAACACTTCTTCAGACACTTCTTAGTCTGTTCGCCCTTTTCTGAGACTCTCCGTTGGTGTTTTGCGGTGGAAAAATGTTTGTCAATTGATGACTTCCGTTTGTGTTCCACCACAATATTGCATGAGGAGCAAAATAGTTTACCACCGCTTTCATGTAGATCACGGGGAAACTGTCGAGCACGGTCTTTGGCGGAGATTTTTGTCGGTAAATGTGACACATTCTGACTCGTCGACATGCTAGCAAGCTACCATGGCAAGCTATAGTAAACAGTAAAAGAAGAAGAACGTCTTCTTCTTTGGTTTCTGGCGGACTAGCCAGTGCGTGGGAAAAGACCGCGGTGACATCATCGATCATAAAGAGAAAGAGAGTTGTGATTGGTCAAAGTTGCATTAAAGTTGCGGTGATTGGGTAAAATTGCAAGACGAGCAGAATTCACGGGGATTGGTTGAATTTGCATTAATAATTGCGATCGCAACATCGCAAAATCCTGGAGGGACTGTTTAATTGAAGGGTATGAATCACTTTGAGGAGAATGTTAAATCAGTGTGCGGGAAGATTAATTTGTGAAGTTGTGATGTGATGGACAACATTTTAGCTGTAAACTGAAAGAGTTCAGGATTATTAAGCATCTTAACGGACAAAAGGCTCAAAGAAGAAGTTGTTCAAATTCCATCAAATTTAATCAAATCTTCTTTTGAATCAGTCCACATTGTCCATGTCAAAAGCTTCATTATTGTTTTAAACCTTCCTATCATGTACATACACAGCTGAACAATCATTTATCTTCTGTCCATGCAAACGTGTCGGGATCTCTGACTGGATTAACTTCAGTGGGATATGTTTGTCCGATGATGGTCAGGGACGTGCACAGGGATTTAGATAGGCTCAATCACATTCCAATGCCCTTTTTTGGAGAAAATGTTTGGTTATTATTATTAGGTAAAACACATAATCTGGATTTTAACATGACAATCAGATCAGATTAGGCTGGTTTCATTTACAGTCTGGTCTGGTGCTGAGTATGACATCACCTGATCTGAGATTATTCACATTAACACTGAGGGTTGGAAGACTTTGGAACTTTTTATAATACCTTTTATTTTATGGTGATCAGTAAAGGACCAGATGTTTTAACAACAGATCCTGAGCTGGAGCCTGTGTGACCTGAGAACGCTGCATGTGACATCATCAGCTCAGTTGTTGCTGAGCAACAAACCCAATGCATTAACGCTGAACTCTGGAGGTTGAAAGCACACCTCTCCCCCATACTTTTATTTTTATTCTGTTTAATTTTGACATTTTAACTATTTTTCATTTTTACTGCAAAAATATAATAATAATAATAAAAAAAACTGTTAGGTTGTATCTCTAATATTATGAGATATACAACGATATTCTGCTCTGAAAGCAAATATCCTAAAATATCCTTAACTCAGCCAGAGGAGTTCATGTTGGACATCTGGCTGCCAGATATCAGATACTAGCAGGCAGTAGATACTACCATATATCAGATACTAGCAGGTAGTAGATACTACCATATATCAGATACTAGCAGGTAGTAGATACTACCATATATCAGATACTAGCAGGTATTAGATACTACCATATATCAGATACTAGCATATATCAGATACTAACCATATATCAGATACTAGCAGGTATTAGATACTACCATATATCAGATACTACCATATATCAGATACTAGCAGGTATTAAGTACTACCATATATCAGATACTACCATATATCAGATACTAGCAGGTATTAGATACTACCATATATCAGATACTAGCAGGTATTAGGTACTACCATATATCAGATACTAGCAGGTATTAGATCTACCATATATCAGATACTAGCAGGTATTAGATGTACTACCATATATCAGATACTAGCAGGTATTAGATCTACCATATATCAGATACTAGCAGGTATTAGGTACTACCATATATCAGATACTAGCAGGTATTAGATGCTACCATATATCATATACTAGCAGGTATTAGATACTACCATACATCAGATACTAGCAGGTATTAGATGCTACCATCTATCAGATACTAGCAGGTATTAGATGCTACCATATATCAGATACTAGCAGGTATTAGGTACTACCATATATCAGATACTAGCAGGTATATCAGATACTAGCAGGTATTAGATACTCCCATATATCAGATACTAGCAGGTATTAGATGCTACCATATATCAGATACTAGCAGACATATTAATGCAGCATATATCAAACAGCAAGTCAGTCTGTAGTAGCAGCAGCTGCACTGTGGTCACATGACTCTGAAAGGAATGCTGGGAAATGAAGTTTTTCCAGGATAACAGGGACTTTCATACATGCAGGATCAACGCTGATGGAACAAGATCTCTTTGTTTCGTTATGAAATCTTGCAAATTTTTGTTAGTAAAAAAAACTAATATAAAAAGCCCCATACTGATATTTTTCTGATATCACATTTTTAATGCTGATATCGGACGATAATATTGGAGATCCCTTTAAACTTTCCTTACAGTTCACAAGTATCCATTATAAATAACACAGAATAAAAAATATTGCAATAACACTGGTTTGGCATCTTAAAAGAGTTCAGCACAAGTTCCAGCTTTTTTCCAGAAGTTCTCCCCCTCTGGCGACAAGTGGAAGTGATGCTTATATCGTGCACACGCATGAGCTGCTTGGACTGCGTTGGTTTCTAATTTAACCCACATTACACTCAGTCTGAGCCCAGAGTCAGAGACACGATGTCTACTGAAGTAATGAAGTTATAAATCTGCAAGTTGTTTACGGTTTCACCGTTGAGTAAACGGACGGAGCATGGTATGCTAATGCTAGCAACAAGCTAACGCTGGCTTGTAGTTCAAATATTCAATAATTCCAGAGAGACCATTGCTGCGTCCCAAATCGCATACTTGCATACTCTATACTCAAATTCCAAATTAGTACCTAACCATACTATTCTTACTGCTTACGTGACTTTCAAGACGTGCTGTCCCAAATCGCATACTCCCTGATACTCACCAAACACCGGTTCACTTCTTCTACAATTTTTCCGACAGCCACAGCGCACTCCGCCATCTTCTCCCGCTTTTCACCGTAAAATTTCTGTTATTTCTCATCAGAACATAACATCCTTAGAGCCTACGCCGAAATCGGCGCTGCAAATTATGTCCTCACGCTAACGCGCAGGCAGCCGATGAATTTGTGGAACCTACTATACACTCGTAATTTTAAACTCAACTTGTCCACACAATGAAACAAGATCTAAAAACTAATAAAACACACAAGATAGTGAAACGAATGGAAAAGAATAATTACATCATTTTATTAACACAGTGTACACATTTACTGTACACACTTTAAAAAAAGAAAGCAAAAAACAGCAAAAAATAAACAAAACCACACCCTATAAAAAACTTATTTCCATTTTCCCTTTTTCCCTCCGCCTCAAAACCCCACGTTCTCCAATTAACCCCAGTGCCCCTCCAGCAAGTCCCCGGGTATCCTCGTCTACCCTAAAAACAAAACAAACGCAACATATAAAGAACAAAAATCACAAACCTCCAAACTAATCAGATTACAAACCATCACCCATCTAGGCTGCTCTAATACCAGCCTCCCCACATAGCAAAACTCATCTCATATACCCAATACAACATTTACAATTCAATCTTATATAGGCACCACCAGCCACAGTAACACCACTCCCACCAAAAAAACTTAAAATTTACAACAATACTATTAACATTATTATTCCACCTCTCCCCATGCAACCTCCCCATTTATCCCTATGTCCGAACCCGGCCAACAACAGCACGACCCCCATAAAAAAACATCACACCAAAACTAACACAGCGCCTAAAAGGCATTTAAAAACCACAACTCATTTAAAAGCCCGTGCCTTGACCCAAAACCCTCTCCCTCCATCTCCACTGACACACGCGACCAAAACTCGACCACCACCCAATTTCCCCACTTCATAACCAGTATTCAAATATCCAAATTCCGACGCAGACCATGAATACCTGAAATGACCACATCCACTAACTGTAAAAAGTGGCCAGAGTGTATCTCCTCCCGGGAACAGTCATATGGCTGTCATACTGCTACGTCTACATGCTAAAACCTTAGCATTGCAATTTTATGCATCACAGCACATTTATCTTATGATGTACCGTCTAGCGAGAAGAAAGTCAACTGTGGGTCCGGTTTTATTCCGAGAGCAGAGTTCCCTCCAATAAAAAAAAACATCTGTTCAACAAAAACATGCTAGTTTAGTCATTTTGTAATATTTCATATTACTTACTGCATATGAAGTGCAGTGTTTCTCAGAAAAGGCTGTAAATATTATTTTTTTTGGCATCTGCTTCATGTTTCTGCTGCTGAAACTTATTTTTCTCCTTCAGTAAAACAGAAATGTCATAGACTATTTCTGAGCAGCTGTTATATAATTTTACTCTTCTTTTTTTTTTCTTCAAATCATTGCTGACCTCACTCTCAGATTAGTGTCTGACTTTGATTCAGATTTTCTACAACACTGAAATAAACCCATAAGGACATTATTGGAGGCATTTTTAAGAATTATACAAGAAATTGCTTTTTGGTATAAGTAACCACAGTAACTGATTTCATTTTTGGATAAAGTTGTAACTAACTAGTTACTTTTTTTAGTTACTAACACAACACTGGTTCTACCCCTGCTAATTAGTTCATGCTGGGAACAATAATGAGCACACAGAACGTGTGCTCATTATTGTTTCCCTCATATTTAAAAGAAATCTTTCTAGAGTGGAGGAGACAGACCAGCAGCATGGAAGATGATGATGATGATGATGATGCAAGGTCTCCACTGGTAAAGGAAAGATTAGAACTTGTTGTGAAAGACTTCTTTTGAACAGAAAAACATGCAGGATTCTGGTAAAATGTTTTTATTTGTCTTCTCTTAAAGAACTTAAACAATTAATCATTTCTAAAGCTTCTTGTAGCTCTACAAGTAGGCGGCTTGTAAACAGATAAGAATTGGATTTTGACGTATCCTGGTGATATCTGAAACTTATTTCTCGCATTCTACTCTTTGTTTCATGCAAGTAGCCTAGTGACAGGTCCGGATTTAAGGCCCCCGAGCTAAGGTCACCTTGGGCCCCCAAATTGCTAAATCCACCGCTACCTGTGACCCGTGAATGAGTTAAGCTGCTCAGAAACCTACTGGGTCTGTAGTCTGTTGGTTTAGGTGAACTGGTAACCTTCCGTACGTGTTGTACCAGTGGTACGCAGCTGCCACTCATCGTTCACTTCATCTCCTCTTCACATCCGGATGCTGCTTCACTGAGAGCACGGCAGCCGCCACCGTGTCTTTAATGACGCCTCGTCTCCTGGAAATCAATGATGGACAGTAGCGGAGGAGAAAGAATTTCTCAGATGCAATTAAAAGCAACCAGTGCAGCGAGTTGGTGTGACCCTGTTCCTGCACAGCTGACTCATTCACGCCTTCAGCTTTTCTATCATTATTGATTAAAGCCTGTCAGGTTTGAGGAGAGGTCCTCAGGGGCCAGAGGAGGCAAAAATGCTGCTTTATTGGATTATGGGTTTAATTTGATTTCTAGCAAGAACTCTGCATGATAATGAGAAATAAACACCCCCCACAGGGGTTATGTATTATATTTATTATTATCAACGTCTAATTTCTTTCTAGAACACATTTAATAACAGTAAGCTGATTTAATAATCAAGAAACCATCAATCAATGAACTTTATACAGTGAAATAAAACAGAAGCAAAAAAAGGAAAACAATTAGAATAGATTAAAAACAAGATCAAGCAAAGATAGAAGAACATAAAAATCCTAATGAGTTAAACTTTAACTTTAAAGGGAAGTAAAGGAAATTTAAAATCTGAAACAGACACCCAGCCAGTCTAAACCGGCTTTAACTGGACTTATGTGGTTTGTGACCTGATAAAAGACAGACTAACTGGTGATGGAGAGACACGTGTTCAACACTAGACTGTTAAGATTGACAACTAAATGTCATATAAATGTATTACATTTAATTAAATTGAGACGACTGATTATAAAAAGGAAAATTTCCATTTTCTTACTAGTAAGAAGAAAAATGAAATAATAATCTACTGCTCTGCGATTCAGTCTAATCTGGAGAATGACCCTTTAATCAGTCCTTTCCCTTTACTGCAGAACTCCGAGTCAGCTGGAGAGTCAGAAATTACAGCTACACAGCAAATTTTGCAGTGTTAAATCAACACTTATAGAGTTAAATTTAACACTGTATCCGAGTGTATTTGGTCCTTATCAAAATAGTGTTGAATTAACTCTTTCCATAGTGTTGAAATTTCAGAGTAAAATTAACTCATAATTGAGTTAAAATTTAACACTGGCTTACACTGTACAGTGTTAATAGAACTTAACACTGTAGGCTAATAACACTGGATAGAGTTAATCTGATTCTCAGCAGTGTTACAGAGTTACTCGATTGTGGTGATAAATCAACTCAAATGTAAAAACTTTTTGCACCCGTATTGAGTTCGTTGAGGTGCACGCTAAACACACAACAAAGTTTTGATAATAACATCCATCCTATCATGAACTGAGCTATGGACTGAGCCACCACTCGGGCTCACAACAGCATCACAAAATTTGTGACAGCTGTGAAGAATAGCTTATTGCAATGACAGTTGTCAGGTGAGTGCTGGTGCACAGAACAAACTGTCACCTTCAACAACATGCTGTTAAACACTCACTAAGCACCAAGGAGACCCAAAGGGATCACGTATCTACTTAACTCGCGGTGCAGGACTTTACAGGGAAGTCACAAAGCATGATGGGAAATATTCAACTAAAGAGGGCAGAGTCTTCCTGGGTGCACTTAGTTACACTTGATAGAGTCAATTATACACTGACAGAGGAAACTTGTTTTAACTCTGAAAATTTTCACCTGCACTGGTGGTCATTTTACTCTCAATGGTGTTAGAATTACTCTGAAAGAGTTAATAGGATTTAACAACTCAAATTCAACACTGAGGATTTTACTGTGGAAATATTTAAGGAAGGAAATAAACCCCCCAGTGTTGTTCAAAAAAGTGAAGATATATTATAATTTTTATATATTTTTTATTTTATATATTATGATGATTATAAAAAGAATTTCTATTTTCTTATAAAAAAAATAAATAATAATCTATCTCTTCATTCTTCTTATCTGAAATTATTTATTCTTTCTTCTCTCCTCTCTAACTCCATTCACTGGAGTGCATTTAGAGGTGTTCAAGTTAGTTAGAAAAGATTATTATTTTAGTTTATTTTTAATCTAATAACTTCAGAAAAAAATATATATTTTGTGTAAAATTATGTCAACTCAGAGAAAAAGGCTCTGGGGGCTCAGGTGAGTCATCCAGCACACTGCAACTCATTGTAGAATAAAAATATTAGTTACTTCGACATTAATACATACATAGTGATGACTAAAGTTTTTAAACAGAGAAACAGGAAAAGAAAAGAATCCAGCTTATATCTACAGTAGAGTTTACATACATGATCTAATATTCTATAAACATTCATACAGAATGGAACAAAATGAATGAAAAATATTTTAATGAAAAAAAGAAAAAAAAAAACATCACTGAATATGACTGTTGGTGTAAATTATTTTATAGAAAACAAAAATGTGGCACTGTAAGTTAAAATGCCCCAGAGGGTTAAAGACACACAACGGAACTTTCAGCAGTTTTCTCAGTGACGCGCCCCCTATCGGCGGCTAAACTAGCATCCATCTTGTTCGTACCTGTACTGTAAGCTCACTCCAGCCAGTAAAAGACAGTCTTATCTTGACTCTTGTTCTGTCCCTTCCTCTGTTTCTTTTCCTCTCTTCCTCCGGTGATGTTTCCTTGCGTTTCTTTACCGAATTCGACATGATGCGCATTCAAAACACCCGCGGGGTTGATACCTGGTTTACATCCGGTTGCTAGTGAGTGACGCGGTGCTGCAACCAATAGTTGGCTGCAACGTCACGGTCGCGTCCCGGATGGGAATCTTACATAGTGCTGTTTCTGAGCCCCGGGACGCCTCTGGGCACTGACAGCTCGAAAATGCGCATAATGAATGTTGGTGTGACATCAAAACGAGTCAGAAACACAGATTTTTAAGGTCTAAAAGTTACGTTGTGTGTCTTTAAAGTCGCTGTACCTGATTTTGCACATTTTCGAACCGTGAGCGAAGTGAACAGTCTAGTTTGAACGGTAAGCCCCGCCCCTAACTGTTTCTCCCCATGACAAACACTCCTTCTCTTCTTTTTCTCTCCTCCCACTCGACATGCATGAAATAACGTGCACAATATCACACTCGTGCAAAAAGAAACTCTCCAGAGAAAACTCGTATCTGCAGTGGATCAGCTAAAAGACATTGTCCGTCATAAACCGGTAGTTTACCGTAACTACTAATGTACACAGATGCACAATTATGATGTGTTATGATGTTATTGGCGACGTTACAACATGACAGCCTAATGAAGTTTCCAACCGGCCACTTCAAGTGGAAATGATGTAAAGCTTTGTCGTGTTACGTTGTAAATATCACTATGTATTATATACGTAGACCAGCAGAGGCAGCGGCAGCACCCGAGGACATAACATGTTTCTGAGAAGAAAGTTATTGAAAAAAATACCTGTCCCGGCGGATATGAAATGAAATGAAAAATACTTTATTCATCCCAGAAGGGAAATTCAGTATTGTAAAAGCTCACTCTTTCTTTTTTAAAAAAAAAATAAACATAAAAGTCAGTCAGTTTTGCTCTTCAGGGTGATGCTGCTGGCAGGAATGAATTTCTGTATCTCTCCGTCCTACAGCGAACCGGACGCAGCCTCCCACTGAACACACTGTTGATATCCAGTCCTCATTCAGTCCAACGCGTCCAGCTGCTCTCTACCTTCATACAATCCACCGAGAACACGAACTTTATTCCTTCTTTGGTCTCTCCTGCGTTTCATCTCTCTCCTCCTCAGTTTTGATGCTTTCAGGCTGTTTTGCTGCGGTATTGCGACTTTCCCTTCGGCAGATGCCATGCGGTTCTGTTTACAAGTGCTGCCGTGCACGCGCTCGGGGAGGGCGCTTCTCGTTAGGAGGCTGATAGGAAACCGCAACTTTTGTAGAATGAACTCCATTGGCACGAGTAGAGCGTCACGATAGCGTTCGGAACCTAAACTAGAAAGGCCTGGATTCCTGCATATACGCAATCAATGAGTGATTTATTTTCATGAAATTACCTCTTTTAACACATATTTTACCGTGTAGAAAGCATTTTTCTTAGAGAAATTAAAATAAAATCAGGTACAGGGCCTTTAATGGAAATCACTTATTGTAGTCAAGAGGTGTGGAAGACATGAGGAAGATTTTAAAGACGTTAAAGGAAAGTAGGATTTTTGCTGAGACAATTTTCCTTACTGATAAAAGCTGGACTAAAGTGCTGAAGTCACAATTTAAATATTTTGCACCTGTTTTGTGATTGTTTGCCTCATAAAGTGACATTTAATTTTGTATCTATATCTATATATGTATGTATATGTGTATATATATGTATATATGTATATACATGTGTATATACAGGGGTTAGACAATGAAATTGAAACACTTGGTTTTAGACCACAATCATTTATTAGTATGGTGTGGGGCCTCCTTTTGCAGCCAATACAGCGGCAATTCGTCTTGGAAATGACATCTACAAGTCCTGAACAGTGGTCAGAGGGATTATAAGCCATACTTCTTGCAGGATAGTGGCCAGGTCACTACGTGATGCTGGTGGAGAAAAACGTTTCCTGACTCGCTCCTCCAAAACTCCCCAAAGTGGCTCAATAATATTTAGATCTGGTGACTTTGCAGGCCATGGGAGATGTTCAACTTCACTTTCATGTTCATCAAACCAATCTTTCACCAGTCTTGCTGTGTGTATTTGTGCATTGTCATCCTGATACACTGCACCGCCTTCAGGATACAATGTTTGAACCTTTGGATGCACATGGTCCTCCAGAATGGTTCAGTAGTCCTTGGCCCATCTAGCACAAGTCCTGGGCCAAGCGAATGCCGTGATTTGGGCAGCTGTGGTTTTACGTTTTTTGGATACAATCCGGGTTAGCACCCGAACATCCCGTTCAGACAGCTTCCTCTTGCGTCCACAGTTAATCCTGTTGGATGTGGTTCGTCCTTCTTGGTGGTATGCTGACATTACCCTGGATACTGTGGCTCTTCATACATCACAAAGACTTGTCTTGGTCACAGATGCGCCAGCAAGACGTGCACCAACAATTTGTCCTCTTTTGAACTCTGATACAATGTTGTATGCATTGCAATGTTTTGAGCAAAACTGTGCTTTTTACCTGCTAATTGAACCTTCACACTCTGCTCTTACTGGTACAATGTGCAATTAATGAATATTTGCCACCAGGCTGGTCGGATTTAGCCATGAAACCTCCCACACTAAAATGACAGGTGTTTCAGTTTTTATTGTCTAACCCCTGTATATATATATATATATATATATATATATATATATATATAGGGGTCCGTCATCATTTTAACTGTTGGAATCTGTAAACTCTTGTTTTACACACACCCTGTTGACAAAAGAATTTCCTCAAGTTAATTTCTTTGCTGTCAATCTTTGTCATGAAATATGGCAACCACTACCCAGAGTGCATTGCATCGTGATGTCAATAATCTACCAAAAATTGAATTGAAAAACTTATTAAAACCCAACCTTTTCGCTGGCTGACCTCTTGGATTAAGGTAATGACCGGTGTTAGACCAGATTAGATGACCGGGCCATGAAAATGCAAAAAACATCCAGAGTGGATATGGAAGTTTGGATGTCTGGACTTATTTCAAACGGGGATTTATCAGCTAATCACGGAGACCTAAAAAATCTCAACAGTGTAGTTGTACACAGATGGGTTTGTACCAACTATGTTAGTCAATCTTTCATAAAAAAAAAACAAACAGTGTGTATAGATGACATCACGATCCACATCGCAGACCGAAAGAATGCTGTTACACAGAAACACTGCAGCTTCACAGATGGTAAAGGAGGGATTCAGATCTGGATTCGTAAATATACCCTACGATAATAATTCCTACTAAAAGTCTAAATTTCTGTCTAAACATACTGGACGTGAAATGTTTGCTGCAGATTCACGTTTATTAAGCCTGGATTTCCGTTGGGAATGAAGGTAATCCATGCGTCTTTTTTTGTCTCGGGCTCTCTAACGCCGCTCTCAAATCTAACCCAGAACAGCTGCTTTGCTGTAAGACGTATGAGGAAAACTGAGGTCAACTGAGTCAAACTGTGCCGCTTTTCGATGCAGACAGAAAATTTTGGGGGTATCAAATCCGCCACAAACCCCTAAAATGCTTAGAAAATTATACTAACTCAGCTATCATCGTGCCAGTCCATCTTCTCCTTTGATCCGTTTGGTTTGTCTTATAGGTTTTATGTCGGATGCTCTTCCTGACTCTACCCTCTCATTTGCTGGGGGCTTGGGACCGCCACAAAAACAACACTGGCTTGTGTCTTGTTGAGGCTTCATTTATTTTTATTTTTTTATTTATCTATTTGTTTTGTGTATTTTTTAGATCTCTCTGTCTGTCTGTCTGCCTATCTAACCTTTTGTTTTTTATTTCTTCTTTGTCCTAACAAATGTGTCCATCTCTAGACCTGGTGTCATTGCCTTCTCATGTGTCCTTTTGAGGCTTCATTTATCTTTTTTTCATTATACTTTTCATTTTCTGCATTTTACTGTTCAAATCTGTCTGCCTGCCTCTCTTTGGGAAATTTCAGACCAGGCTTTTGCATTTTTTATGTGGCATTGACTTGATGCATGCTTTGTGAGTCCCTTGTCCTTTTCCAATGCTGTTTTCTAATTTTTTAATCTTTGGTCCGTGAAAAACAAATCCCTATCCCTAAGATAAAGCACCCATCAAGCTTAGCTGAATATATGAGCCATGGTCTCCCACGATACCAGCCTGGGCAGAATGAGCGTGCAATCTTACCAAAACTGCGCTGGGGAAAACCAGAGCCATGGGTTGTGATGGTGCTTTAGTGTTCGAGCCTACAGATGTGGACATGAAAAAGTTCCCCCTTCTGCTGACTGCCAGCCACTTACCAGCCACTTACCAGCAACTTGTCTGCTAATTCAATCGCACAGAGAAACACCTGTGTGCCCAGGGGA
Organism: Atherinomorus stipes; assembly: GCA_023101725.1. NCBI lineage: Eukaryota > Metazoa > Chordata > Actinopteri > Atheriniformes > Atherinidae > Atherinomorus > Atherinomorus stipes. The sequence continues at coordinate 25,025 of JALJCO010008018.1, read as the reverse complement.
AACGATTTCAGAGCATAAATGAACACCCGGAACAAGGATGTTTCTACACGCCAAGTTTGGACACCGTACGTGATGACGTATTCGTGGGACAAATGGTTCAGCCAGTGATAGTGCAGTAATGGTGCACTATTACTGCACCACTTCTGGCAGAAGAAGGCGGAACTTTTCATGTCCAGATCTGTATGTCGACATCTGCAGTGGCCACGGCTGGGCTGGGAATGACGGGGACAGGGGGGGCTGCAATGGTTGTGCAACTAGAAAAACTAGGTGTACTGGAACTGGACTGGGCACGGGGGTTAGAATTTGTGGCGAGTCGAGGAGCAGTACCACCCAATGAGCTGGGTAATGGTTTGGTCTCTGCCGCTGCTAATGCTGTAGCACTGCTACTTTAACTTGGTTAAAGTCTGTGGAAATTCAAGTTCCACAATCATCTCAATCTGGTCTCCACCCAGCATTTCCATGTGGGGCCCAGATGGACTAAATTTTGGCTGCATATGAGGGACCCATATGCAGGTTTTAGATGTTCCCTACTCTGGTTGTGTGTAGGAGTGCTGTCCTGCAGGTTTTACAGGTTTTGGAACTTTATTCCACCAAAGCCTGCAACAATTTTGCCAAATTCTTCACAGACAAAATAAAAAATATTAGACAAGCAGTTGGTTAATCAACAGCAGGTTCAGGTCATGAACTGTGTCCACCATGTCTAAACACCATGACACAGTTTTATCCCACAACTGTTATGATGTCTTCCAGTCATGTTTTAGACAGCACCACCGAGACTGCTCTGACTAAAGTCATGAATGACATATGTCTGAATACTGATGCTAGGAAAATGTATGTGTTGGTTTTCCTGGATCTCAGTGCTGCATTTGATACAGTTGACCACATTATATTACTCCAATGACTGGAGAACTGGGTCGGTCTCTGGTTCTGTACTAAACTGGTTCAAAACGTACTTGGAGAACAGGGGAGTACTTTGTGTCAGTCGGTAATTTTACATCTGAGCAGACAAAAATGACCTGTGGAGTTCCCCAGGGCTCTATCCTGGGACCTCTTCTGTTCAACATCTACATCTTCCACTGGCCCAAGTTATAAAGAACAACAATATTAGTTACCATAGCTATGCAGATGACACACAGCTATATATTACAGTGTCACCAGGAGACCGGGGCCCTGTACAGGCTCTTGGTAAATGTATTGATGAGATTAATGACTGGATGTGCCTCAACTTTCTTCAGCTGAACAAAAACAAAACTGAGGTGACTGTTTTTGGAGCCAAAGAGAAACAACAGCAGGTTGTCACAGAACTTCAGTCCATACACCTAAAAACCACCAATCAGGCCAGAAATCTGAGTGTAGTGATGGACTCAGACCTAAACTTTGAAAAACACATCAGCATCACTAAATCAGCCTACTATCACCTGAAGAACATCTCAAGGATAAAAGATCTGATGTCTCAGGAAAATCTGGAAAAACTAGTCCATCATCATCTTCAGTCGGCTTGACTACTGTAACAGCGTCTTTACTGGTCTACCTAAAAAAACAGTTAAACAGCTGCAGCTCATTCAGAACTCTGCTGCCCGAGTTCTCACAAAGACCAGAAAAGTGGACCACATCAGTCCAGTTCTGAGGTCTTTACACTGGCTGCCGGTCCATCAGAGAATAGACTTTAAAGTTCTGCTGCTGGTCTATAAAGCTCTGAATGGTTTAGGCCCAAAATAACCTTTCTGGTTTCAGTGACCTCTTGACCCAGTATGAACCTACTAGACCCCTCAGGTCATCTGGATCCGGTCTTTTATCAGTTCCAGAACCAGAACCAGACATGGAGAAGCTGCGTTCAGCTTCTATGCTCCACATGTCTGGAACAAACTCCCAGAACGTCTCAGATCAGCTGAAACAGTTTATTTAAATCCAGGTTAAAGACCCACCTGTTCTCAGCTGCATTTACGTAGATTTTTTTCCAAAGTTAAAGTCCGCACGGCTCTATATTCTCTCTTTTTAACCTTGAATATTTTTAATGGTTTTGCTTATAAATCATGCTTCTACTTTCTCGTTCTTAATTATTTTTCCTTTTGCATCCCGCTGTAATGCTTCTAATGTTTTATGTAAAGCACTTTGAAATGTCCTGTACATGAAATGTGCTATACAAATAAACTTGCCTTGCCTTCTTTTCTGGTTGTGTAGGAGTGCTGTGATGTAGGTTTTAGATGTTTCTTTTCTGGTTGTGTAGGAGCAATGTCCTGCAGATTTTAGATGTTCCCTACTCTTGTTGTTTAGGAGTACTGACCTACAGGTTTTAGATATTTCCTACTCTGGCTGTGTTGGAGTATTGTCCTGCAGGTTTTAGATATTTCCTACTCTGGCTGTGTTGGAGTATTGTCCTGCAGGTTTTAGATGTTCCCTACTCTGGTTGTTTAGGAGCGCTGTCCTACAGGTTTTAGATGTTCCCTACTCTGGTTGTTTAGGAGCATTGTCCTGCAGGTTTTAGATGTTCCCTACTCTGGTTGTTTAGGAGCGCTGTCCTACAGGTTTTAGATGTTCCCTACTCTGGTTGTTTAGGAGCACTATCCTGCAGGTTTTAGATGTTCCCTACTCTGGTTGTTTAGGAGCACTGTCCTACAGGTTTTAGATGTTCCCTACTCTGGTTGTTTAGGAGCGCTGTCCTGCAGGTTTTAGATGTTTTCTGCTTAAAAAACAGACTCAGATTAATGGGTCATTGTGCAGAACTAGTCAGCATTTAATTTGAATCAAGTTTGTTGGAGCAGGAAACATCTAAAACCTGCAGGATAATGCCCCACCGAGGACTAAAGTCTGAATCCTTGATTTAGCTATGTTTGATCTGAATGAAAGTAATTGCGTTAAAGCAATCCTTACCGATGTTGCATTGTTACACCATTTTTTTAACAGGGTAAAATGCTGAATGAGGTAATGGAACTCTGAAATTCAAGATAGACCCACCATTAATCAAAATAAAATATTATTCCAATCTCTTAATTTTCAATAAAAACTCCAACTAATCTTTGCAGTGGGACCCACGCCTAGGATTGGCCGAGGGACCTGCCTGTCAGACCTTTGCTTCCGCATTTAGGGGCTGTGCTTTCTGAAATGCAAGATTGGTAAGGGTTGCTTTAAATTAGCTTACATCCCATCTCATATCGATCTTGGGATCCAGAATATGTCAGAATTTGGAATATTGGCAAACATTTCATTGCTATCCACATTGTGATCAAACTGTTCTATACTCAGATATTTGGTTGTGGCTGACTTCTTCACAGCCTCTACAGGGTTTTAGGGCTCAAACATCTCTAGTTTGCCGTTTTCGCGTAGAAAAAAATCAAAAGAAGAAAAACATTAACCACTTGATATGTGTGCTATGTTGGGTTAATCGCTCAATGATATGAAAAGAACACAGCTTTGCTCTCAACTAGACACATTAATAACCAATCAGAAGTTGAGCGGACATTGGCAAATGACTGGCTGAGACTGCAAGGCTGCACGTAGGTCAGAACACAGATATTGGTGGCTAGCTTATAAACCCAGGCTACAGCAAGCTGGAGGGTAGAGAAGCCTGGGAAAGCTGTCCTTATTAGGGCTGTGAGATATGTAAATATCATATTGCGATATATCAGTATAAGAGATATATGATATTTACACATATCGGTATTAGTTGTGCAAATTTTTTTTGCTTTATTTTTTGTAATGACCCGACTGCACCTCTACTGACTTCAAAGGGGTCACCTGATGATTTAATAATGGTGGGAAAAAATATCAATACACTGAAATATTGTGATATTTTCATATGACGATACCATATCTAAATTCAAAGACGTGGTATCGATCTATTTTACTAATGAAATCTCGCAAGATATAATGTTTTGTTATGAAATCTCATGAGATATCATGAAATACTGCGAGATTTCGTAGCTGAAAAAGCAGCTGTTTGATATTAAATGAAACTTTCAGACAAATAAGGGTAAAAATACTGGTATATATTGTATATCTTCATCTAAAATAAATATATTGTGATATGATATTTGGTCCATATCGCCCAGCCCTAGTCCTAATTGAAAAGTAGCCAGCTTATAACTTTTCATCACAAACACCGTCTGTAGAGTTGAAGGCTGTGCAGTCGTTACAGTAAGATAAACAGCATCAAGCTGTCTGGATGAGAAAGTTAAAGATGTCAACCTGTTAGCCAGCTAGAGGGCGATTCCACTACTTTTTGGGGAACGTTGACCTAGGGCTGGGTGATAAACCAAAAATGTACCGCCACTGACGTTTACAATGATAACCGCCGTCATATTCTGTGTGCTACCACTTTAAGAAAGCCGGGAGTGGAACTGCCGCAACGGCACATTTTCACCCACCAGACTTGCCGTAGTTTCCTGCAGCTGGGTGTTTTTCATCATCTTTAGCACGTTTTCTGTACATAACCTTGAAGAACACGTCTGCAATTCATCAGTGACGTTTATTTGATGTCAGTGTTGGTGTTAGACATTTGAAGGAATGTTGTTTGTGTTAAAAGTTTCGAAGTGTTAGCATTGTTAATTCCATTAACCTGTGAATGGTTTTTCAATGTTAGGTTAGCATTCATGTTAATTGATAGTTGTGTGTGTGTGTAATTAAATAATAAACTCATCACTGTGTTTTTCATGGACACAAAGTAATATTTGCTCACATGTAAATAAGAATATGACTTATTTAAGTTTATTAATATGTGCATATGCATGTTTGTATTTTAGTTTAACAGTTTTTCATAAACGTCCTAAACGTATCTGCGGCCTGCTGGGTGTTTACTGAGGAACCTGTTATCTCTCTGCCAAACTAGAAGTCATATCAAGTTCCAGTAAGGGCAGAATTAAGGTGTTCATGGGTCAGCTGTGCTCATGTCCCTGTAAGACGCTGAGATACATGTACGTCTGTAGTCACGTGACTCCTCCTCATCCAGTCTATAACCACTAATCATCCATTTATCATTACCGAGTTGAACTGCTTATTATAGGCTACCGTGATATTGATTTTAGGCCATACCATCCAGCCCTACCTTGACCACATTAGACCAAGTCCTGCGACAAATCTGTAAAACTTCTGATGTTCCGATCTGGACTGGATCCTACAGAGCATGTGGATTCATTTACATAATGTGTGAAACCTTTATTCTGTTTGTGAAAATGCTAAAGGGGATCATTTTACGAGATTTTTCTGGTCCGGAGCTAAAACCTGTAGTTTCACATGGGGAAATTTCTTATCATACGTTTAGGTTTAATGTAGAGAATCCTGGGGAAGCAAATCCAGCTTGGGATCTCTTTTTTTTGCTTTAACACCTGCGCTTGCCTGTAGAAACGTATTTATGTCTGTTGTGTTGCCTTCAAGTACAGTAGTTGATCTCTTTCGGTTGTGATCACCCTTCAGCCCTGATTTATCTCAGGACTGACATCATTGCTCTGCATCATGGTGAAGTGGATCAGTGAGTCAGTGACCACGTTTACATGCCATCAAAATTTCAGGTTAAGGTCAATATTCCAGTTTCTGAAAGATCAGGAAAAACCGCGTGAGCAGACAGAGTTACTTCTTTATACATGATTACTGAAACCAACTGGAATATCCCGACCCAAACCGCAATGCACGGAAAACGTCATGATGCTGGTGGATCATGAAGCATCCGGAGCCACTGTGGTCAATCCAGCCAAGTTTCAGAGTTACAGCCAAATAAACGCCGGTTGGCTTTACTGCAGATCTGCGAGAGGCGGCTGGTTCCAGAGCTGATAGCAGTCCTCTGCTGGCGCTGCTGTGCTTGTACTGACCCACCAGCAGTATTTGATCCTGGTACTGACCCACCAGCAGTACTTGATCCTGGTACTGACCCACCAGCAGTAGTGGATCCTGGTGCTGACCCACCAGCAGTACTTGATCCTGGTGCTGACCCACCAGCAGTACTTGATCCTGGTACTGACCCACCAGCAGTACTTGATCCTGGTACTGACCCACCAGCAGTACTTGATCATGGTACAGTACCATGATCAAGCACTGCTGGTGGGTCAGTACCATTGGTACCATTGGTACTGACCCACCAGCAGTAGTGGATCCTGGTACTGACCCACCAGCAGTAGTGGATCCTGGTGCTGACCCACCAGCAGTACTTGATCCTGGTACTGACCCACCAGCAGTACTTGATCCTGGTACTGACCCACCAGCAGTATTTGATCCTGGTGCTGACCCACCAGCAGTACTTGATCCTGGTGCTGACCCACCAGCAGTACTTGATCCTGGTACTGACCCACCAGCAGTACTTGATCCTGGTACTGACCCACCAGCAGTACTTGATCATGGTACAGTACCATGATCAAGTACTGCTGGTGGGTCAGTACCATTGGTACCATTGGTACTGACCCACCAGCAGTACTTGATCCTGGTACTGACCCACCAGCAGTAGTGGATCCTGGTGCTGACCCACCAGCAGTACTTGATCCTGGTACTGACCCACCAGCAGTACTTGATCCTGGTACTGACCCACCAGCAGTATTTGATCCTGGTGCTGACCCACCAGCAGTACTTGATCCTGGTGCTGACCCACCAGCAGTACTTGATCCTGGTACTGACCCACCAGCAGTACTTGATCCTGGTACTGACCCACCAGCAGTACTTGATCATGGTACTGACCCACCAGCAGTACTTGATCCTGGTACTGACCCACCAGCAGTACTTGATCATGGTACAGTACCATGATCAAGTACTGCTGGTGGGTCAGTACCATTGGTACCATTGGTACTGACCCACCAGCAGTACTTGATCCTGGTACTGACCCACCAGCAGTACTTGATCCTGGTACTGACCCACCAGCAGCACTTGAAGGGTCATGGAAGGAGAGAACGTCGTGTGGAAATGGAGCTGGAGCTGTGGACATCCACGCTTCCCCCGGACACTAGGATGAAGGTCTCAGTCAGGACTGGTGGGAACGGTTGGAATGATGAAATTCACTGACTCCGGCTGGAGTCAGTGAATTTTCCGATGTCACGCCTTTATCAAACTTTTCCAGATGAGTGATGGAGCCCCACAAAGTAACTGTTTGCACACCAGTTCCTCTCGGGATGCATGTTCACCAGTGGGGTCGCCAGCCGATTTTCCCAGGACTTCAGCCCCGGATATTTTGAGTCCAGCCCCGGGTATGAATTTACTGTTTAACCACCTTTTCCTGAAAAAAAAAATCTGATGAAAATCCAAATGACCCAGCTTTCTACCAGCACTTAAACGCACCATGAATGCACAAAGATCCACCCTAGCTCCTGTTGGTGTGGTGTTTGAGTGAGCGTGTGTGTGAAGTCCGATTAGCCCCCATCTGATGTCAGACGAAGCTAAAGTAAGTTTGTCAGCTCCGTGTGCGCATGTGCAGAAGAGAGCAGCATCACATTAGTATCAGCATGATGAGAGCGGAGATGGACAGAAAATAGGAGAGAAAGCAGCAGTTACTCCTCAGCTTTTCAGCAGGAAAGTAAAAGGTAGATATCAGTGTTTACTCTTTTTTCTCCTTAAAAACAATATGAAAAAGTCAACATGAAACCCCCCCCAACATAAAAAACAAGGCTGAAGTTAGCAGCACCTCCTTTCCCAGCATCTGTTTCAATTTTGGCTTAAAAGGGCAATTCCACTCAAATGATTTTCTAATAATTTGTGTTTTAGCAACATAATGGTCAACATTTCATTGTTGATTTAATGGTTAATTTTTTTTTTTTAATTAAAATGACAATTTATCCACTCCATTATGTCTATTATTGCCTTCTAAAACATTTTTGTAGCAAAAGACTAAAGAAAAGCTCGTCTGATTTTTTTCAAATTTACACCTGGTGCGACTCCGGGCTAAGCCCAGGTTGTCCTTAAAGGCTGGAGACGCCCCTGGGTGTTGCCATGGTGATATATAAACTAGCAAGCTGTGCAGAGTACAGTCTGATCGCTGGCACAAATACTCCCTGTAGTTTACTCAAAATACCAAGAATCCTTGCAGATAGAACATATGCAGAACACAATTAAATGTTCCTTTTAATGGAGATATTCCAGTAAGCGTTTACTTTCCGGTTATGAAAGAGTTATTGGCTGCATGTAAACACAGTGAGTGTCTAACTTTCCTGTCATGGCGGTGGGATCATAGTTGGAGTAATCGGAGTAATCAGAGTAATCTCACCGCACTTGCAGAGAAAGATTTGGGCTTAACAAGCAGTCCGAGAGAAATGAATGAATATATCAGGATCTGAAGCAAAGGCAACGCTGTATTTGAGGATTTGTGTGTAACAGCAGCGTATTTCCTGATTAGATCCTTTCAGCTGCCGGAGATCCATCACAGCAGCAAGTACACGAAATAAAACAATCCTCGCAGATGAGTTAATGTGGAGTTTTTTTTCTGATGATGCGCGTATAAACCTTGTTGTCATGGTTTTAAATGGACGTCAGTGACGTTTAAACCTGCAGAAACTCTTCACACAGACACGCTCTTTACCTCCAGATGCACATTTGTTTACTGAATAATTTAATCTGCTTTTTAAAAATAATAATCCTTGGTTGCATGTTTTAGTGAGAGGAAAAGTAGACAGAAGGTGCGATGTGGTTGCTTAAAAGCATCTGAGGAGATGGTGGGAAAGACGGCGGCAGGCTGTGCTCGGGGAATTATTGCTCCACTTACTTTACAAACTGAAAATCTCATTAAGTGTGACACTGAAGATTAGTTGAGAGGGACCAAAGTGGAAACAGAATGAACTCACAAAGGGGATGTGAGGAGGCTTTAGCTTTGTTTGCCATCATTAATTCAGCATTGAAACAGCTCGGAGGGAAGCTCTAAGTCACCGATCAGAAAAGCTGCGGATATGACAGGCGAACAGGTGCCTTGTTTCCTCTCCAAACACTTTCCCATTTCAGCTCCAATCTTAAGGTCTTAATTGAGGTGAGTTGTGTGTTTGGGCCATCTGTGTGCTGACAAAATAAAGCCAGCTTTGATTTATGGTACCTCGGGACATATTAGCTTCTGAATTTCAATTGCTAAACTCCCAGATCTGCTTTAAACTGGCAGACAACCGCATTCAAAATGAGAAGACTGAAATTTAAACATCAGCTGGCACGTCATACGTGCTAATTTATAGTAAAAATGTTTTTAATTCGTTCAGTTTTCAGCATCATCTGCTGATCGTGAAGGTAAGAGCCCAAAATAATGTTTGTGTTTGTTGTTTCTCCTCCAGATGGAGCGAGGAGGGTACGATGTCATCATCGCAGTTAACTCAGAGAAAAGCACAAAAAGAAATCTGAAGTCACTTTTAAAGACATAATCCAATTCACTATAGTCCAACTATAATCCAGTTATAACAAATCCATCATATGATCCATGTTTGTTGTCAAGTTTTGCCTGAACTTGTGCAGCTTCCCCTCTTAAAGGGGCTGGATACGTCTATGTAATCTCCGCTTTTTAACTTTGTTTCCAGTGCAACTGGAAAGACACTTTTACTGTTGTGTAGCAGATAAAAACTTTTCAACAAGTGCACAGAAAAAAGTACAATCCTGTGTATCATTGCAGCTTCATGTGTATTATTTATACTCAACCAGCAAAGAAACTAAGTAAAAACATCAAACGCTGACTTCAGCCCCCACAGAGACCTGAGTGAGTTTAAGTGAAAAGCAGAACCAGTTTATGACATCGCTGTTCCACACTTTTTTAAAAATCCTTTTATTGAAAGTTTTTCAACGTAATGTTTTCCACTGTATTTGTTTGGTTTTTTAAAATGGATGTAGCGATATGCTGTTGTTGCCCTGTGCGTGGCGGCAACTGATTTTACTGACAGTGTCTGGGTTAGGGATGGGCACAATTAATCAATGATCAATAATTGATCATTAAGAATTTTTTTAATCAAGTAATTTTGTTTTCGATCATCTGACGATGTTATAAAACAGAGTTCATTCATGTCGTGTACGTCTTGAAGCTTTGTAATAAATGTCGCTATGTGGCGGTAATAAAACATCCTACCAGCGGGGGGCGATGTAGCCCACAGACAGCAGAGAACGCCGCCTGCGAGCTGCCGTCTTCCCGTCACAGCAGCTGAAAGAAGGCTCGTCTCAACATGAAGCGAGCACGGTGAAGTCTGGTGTGGGACCATTTTACGTTGGAAAATGACACGTCACATTGTAAATACTGCAACACGTTTTATAAAAGCAACTCGACAGCAACTCCCATGATGCACCATTTTAAAAAACGCTGATCCGACCGAGCTTGAAGGTCACGAATCCTCCGTTCAACCACTGTTGTCTCGGTCTGAAGCCGGAGGAGCTGTGATGCAAAGCGGGCAGACAAAATCACGGAGGGAATCTGTAAAATGATTTTCGTGGATGTTGCTCAGAAGTGTCGTTGATGGGAAAAGTTTCCCAGATTTGATGAGTTTACTGGAACCAGTCTGTCAGTTTCCTTCACGGCGCTCCATCACCAGAATCACTGAAACACGAGACGTAAAGCAGGAGCTGCTAAACAAGTTAGCCACAGCAGCTAGCGTTGCCATGACAACAGACTGCTGGACCACTTTAACAGCGGAGAGCTACCTCACCATCATGTACCACCACTGCTGACCTCACCGAGAAGATGGTGGAGGCTGTTACAGCGGGGAGCTGAAATAAATACGTATTTGAGGAAAAAACAGTCTGGAATGTGGAATCATTTTTTAACATGCATTTCTTAATAACTAAATTGATAATTGATCGTTTATTCTCCAGACGATCGATCAAAAAGATGTTCGTAAATGCCCATCCCTAGTGTGGGTCATTTTTTTCCCATATATATCTTTTTACCACCACAACCTAAAAAATATATATTAAAAATTAAATTTTTATTTTTTTTTTTTTTTTTTTTTTTTTTTTTTTTAAAAAATTCTTATTTTTTAAAAATTTTTCACCCCCCATTGAAAAACCCCTTTTTTTTTAATTAGGTTTTTAAATCCCCAAATACTCCCCTCAATACACCCCACAAAAAAAAAATACCTACAGGTATGTAGCTCTTTTTTAATTTCCCTCCTGGATAAATAAAACATTATTCATTTCATTTCATTTTATTTCATTATCTTGCAGCTGAAATCCATCAGTCAAAACATGTTTGTACTCTGCTACCAAAAATGGAAGTAATCTCAAATTAAAATATAAATAGTTGCAGTAATCTGTAAAGTGTTAAGAAGTATTTATCTCAGTTTTGTACATTCATAAATATTTTGGATCACCATGTTTTGCTTTCTTTATTTAGCAAGATGTGCTGAAAACAATTCAGATTTTTGTGTATTTTTTTATTCATATACTTTAAAGAACATTGTAAGTTATTACTGTCATTGATGTTCATCCTTTTAGGTTTATTTTACAGATTATAAAAGCAGACAAAGGAATGACCCACTACGCACAAAAATAACAGCGCAGGCGGAGACGGGCCATTTCTGTTGTAGCTCATAAAAGGTTAAACCAGTTTTTGGGATTTTAATTAGTCACTCCCATTAATGATAACTTTATTTTTCTAAGGCAAGTTTGCATTTTTTTTGTAAGTAAAGCCAACTAGGTAGATTTTACAGTGCAACAGATCATCAATATATGGATTAAAGGTGTCTTTCCCCCTTTACTCCATTTTACTCATTGTACCAGATCTTAGTTGCCTAAATTTTCTTGCAGGTTTTTATCAGTAATTCAGCACCTGGTTTCATAATTCTGACTTTTCACTGATGGCACAGTAAGAACTGGAGAGAGGCTGTAGCTCCAGCTGACACTGAAGCAGGTCTGGTGTGCTTTAGCAAAGTAACTTCAGGCAGTTATTAACACCATTAACTCCCTACCATGACAGGTTGCCATAGTAACTGATATGGGAAACCTAACCTGTCTCGTAGCAAGTAATTTCTGAGATGAAAACTTAAGTAAAAAGCAACATGCTGTAAGAAGAGACGCAGTATCCTGGTGAGTGAGTGGCTGGAAAGCCCTCCAGCCACTTCCATCGAGTCTCCTTCATGAGACTAAATGAGAAATGTACGTTTATTTTAATCTCAGCAGAGAGAATGCTTTATAACACAATTAACCACACACTTCCTCATGAAATATTCTGACTTTACAATTATGGATGCATGATAATCATTATTTAAACCAATATCGATAACCGATAAATTTCAGCTCCTAAGGGCCGATACTGATAACTGTTAACCCAGGGTTCCCCAATCTGGTCCTATGAGGGCGGTAATCCTGCAGGCTTTCAATGTGTCCCTCCTCAAACTCACCTGACTCACATGAAATGGATCCACAGCCAATGATGTTCAGGTCAATGAGTCTTTAATTTGAGTCAGGTGTGTTTGAGCAGGGACACATCAAAAACCTGGAGGATTGCGGCCCTCATAGGACCGGATTGGGAATCCCCGTGTTAACCGATAATACACATACAGTACATACCTAATCATGACATATAGACTATCAACAAAACCAAAAAGACTTTTTACTCTTTAAATAAAAAAAATATCAGCCAGCCTCTCAACATTTTCTAAAAGATGAACAAAACCAGTCGATATCTCAGATGCACATAAACTTAAAGAAGGTGCATTATGACTGATACAGAAATAAAGGCTCATTGAACTGATGCAAATACAAACATTGGGATTACAAACTGAAGTGCAACTGAGAAGATAAAAAAACAGAAAATGATGCTGATGAGTTAGTGCAAATAAATGTAAATAAAGTAAATGCTTCTTCTTCTTCTTCTCCTGAATTGACAGACTGAACGCCGCTTTGCCGTAATGCTGCCCCCCACAGTTTGAAGATGTATCTGCATTTAAGGGGTGTCCTATTTCTGTCACAAAATAGCCCTTAACACTTGGTTTGGAGGGCTACTGAGATTGAGGGTTCAGATAGGAATTGGAATTGGCCCTTAGTTCTCACTCAGTAGAGAAAGTAGCCAATAATAACCTAATATTAATTAATACGTTTACTTTCAAAACAAGCTCAGACTGCATGAACGAGCTTAAAGAGTGTTGATGCACCTGTAACAGGTAACCTCCCCGTTACTGACACGTGATATAACAACTAATTATTTAATAATCACGTGATAGCTGGGCGTCACGTGGGAAGTTCACGTGACATTTCTAAAGTTCATACAGAGCTAAATATTGGTATTGGGTGCTGGATGGAAGTGAAACATAAAGTTATGAAGTGAATAACGCCACGGCATTAAAAAAAATAAACAACTTTGGGAGTTTTTTGTGGGGTGCGGATTTGTTCTTCATCTGCATTTCTAAACTTCATCATGGACTAATTTTACATAATGACTGAAACGATGGTGACGAAAAACCCACGGATGAAGAAAAAAAAGTCCTGATGGAACCGGTTCGCTCATGTCTGAGACATTTTTACAACCTAGCAATGATCCAGTTTACGTCCATGAGCACGCGACCAGGAGAGGAAGGCGATTTAAAACGGTGAAACTGCGGCTTCGTAGTTCTGCTGCGTTCACAGACAGCAGGGAAATAACTGTGTGTTCAGACCAAGAGCGACTAAAGCTGTAAAATCGCCGGAAGTCATTCACTTTCAATGGACAGGAGCGACAAGAGCGAATAAAGCGACAGAAGCGACGAGCTACAAAAGTTTAGCGATAAGCGACTAAACAAAGTTAAAAATAGTTTAACTTTATGCAAATTGGCTATGACACCTTTCAGCTGTAAAACGCTGACAACCAATTGGAATGTTGCAAGTCACACCGCGTCTCCTACGGCTGCAAAAAGCAACAGAGGCCCAACTTTTTGCAGGTTTCTAATAGTGTCTGAGTCCCAAACATGAATTCATCCTCATTCAGTCACAAAGGCACGGTTACCACGCTCCTGTGTTGAAAATGCCCGTTTAAGCGTTTATCGCAGAGATATTGCGTTTGGGGAATTTTCGCTCCTGCTTCCCAGGAACGACCCCGGAGCTGCTTCCAACCCTTTTGCCCTTCTTATTTTGGACACTAGCTACCAGCTACATTTGGAATTTTCAAGATCGGATGTTCAGAAAGAAAAAAGAAAGTTATGAGCTCTGCTTTTTCACCGGCTCTGGCGCAGAAACGTGTCCGCTTTACGGGTGCTCACAAGCGGCCTGAGTGTTGCAAGTCACACCGCGTCTCCTACGGTTGCAAAAAGCAACAGAGGCCCAACTTTTTGCAGGTTTCTAATAGTGTCTGAGCCCCAAACGCGAAACTTGCCTGCTTATCAAGCGCCTAGCATGCTATGTGAATGGGACGATATCATTTATAAATATGGAAAGTACTATGTTATGATAATAATAATTGACAGGGATAAAAATACGTATTTCCCTTTTGTCCCTCGTCTTGACATTTAGTTTGAGAGTGAGAGATGAATGAGTGAAGATCTGCAGATGCAGATCAGTGAAGATGATGTACTTAACTAAGCTACAACATTATTTTGTTTTGGGGTGTAATTTAATCAGTTATGTCCAGACCGTTGTTTTTCAGTAGGAGACGGATTTCTGGTTAATCACAGGCTACAACTTGTCAAAGCACAAGGCAGCAATCACGAAAAGCATCACTGCAAAAGCTCTGCTAATGGTAAAAAGCAGACAGTCCTTTTAAAAGGATATGCAAAACTGAACGTGATGTCATAAGCGACTTGAGCGACAAAAGCGAACAGATTTTTTGTAGCAGCTATTTTTATGAGCGACAAAAGCTATTTTACAGCTTTAGTCGCTCTTGGTCTGAACGCACAGTAACAGCCTCAGCATCAGCCTAACAGGGAAAACTGGGGGTCCATGTGGGCTTCGTTAGACAGTCAATAATGAAATCCTCCACAAAACTTCAGGGAGCCCCAGTTCTCCTGAAACAGACCAGACCAAGTCCTGGTCTCTGGTCGAGAGTAAAACATTCATATGTCTGATTTTAAGTGGTCGCTGCGTTTTCCAACGTGCGCTCTGTCCCCAGCTCTGATGGAGCGCACACGCACGTGCATGTATTTACCTCTCTTTGGCCAATTAGTTTTCTTTCTTTTTTTACTATCTGCGGTTGATGTCGACAGTGAGTCATGTTGTCTGTCCACCTTTTCGTCTTCTTTTCACTGTTGGTCGTCCGTTTCCCTCCATCCATCAAACACAGCAATGAATTAGGTAGAAAGCGGCTGGAAAATACTCGGCGGGGGAAGCTGGAGGGGGGTGCGCTACATTACCGGATGATTAAAGATGCTGTTGTTTTGCTGGAAATTACTGTAGCTAATAAAAAAAACTAACAAGATGTTCATAACAGATCATTATTGTTATTATTAACTCCGCGTTGTGGTATTTCTTTAGGGGGGTTATATTACCTGGATCTGAATTTTGGGATGGTGAATATACAAATATATATACATACAGGGGTTAGACAATGAAACTGAAACACTTGGTTTTAGACCACAATCATGTATTAGCAGGGCTTGAAACTCACTTCTCAAAATGGGGGATTCCCCCTTACATGCTTCACCAAGGGGGATTTCGATACTTTGGGGGGGATATTTACAGGGCGCTTTACCACAGGTCTACAGTGTCCTACCCGTACCTCAGATTAATAAGGAGCATTAATTTGTCTTTTTCGTCCTTAGTTTTCATTTTAACCAGCTGTCTTGTCCCGTCTCCGTTCTCTTTATCAGCTATCATCAGTTTTTACCAACTTAATATAAAAAGTATATATTGCAGTAATCTGTTGCATCTTTCAACCGCATTATTATAATTAGTGGTTCTGGTGGTTCTTTCTTCCAGCTCTGTTCTGTTCTCTCTCCTCTACATAATCTCTTGTATTTGATAAAAGTTCTGTTAAAATAAAACTGGTCTTGGGGAGGACAGAACATCTTCTACATGCAAGGCTAGAAAACTTTCAGAAACTTAATGAATATAATAATAACACATTTAATAACACCTTTAAGAACACCCAAAGATACTTAATAGGAAAGAAAATGGAAACACAGAGAAAACAATAAAGAAGCTGAGATAAACAAGAACAAGTGAAGAGCAGTGAGAATGTGAGAAAATGATGAGGAAACATCCCCAAAATCAGCTTCTTTCTTCAAAATAATACAAAATTTAGATTTTTAATATGACATATTTAATGCTCTTTAGCCTATGCGTCAAAATATAAAATGTATTCCTAAAATCAAACTATTATTTATCAATATCATCTTTATCTATGAATCGATCTCACATTCAGCTGCTGTGAGAAACGGTGACGCAGCGCTGATGATGGTCTCCGCAGCTCGTGTCTCCATCATTACGATCAAACACGGATATTCTGAGCCCGTTAGGCTAAAACTTTTCTTTGGGCTGCTTGGTACCGTGACCAGCACCGGCGCTACCTGAGGATCCGGAGGATTTGGGACGTAAACGAGACCGACACCGGCGCTGCCACAGCGCAGATCTTTACTGGTGTTGGTCCAGACCAGCTTCCCTTCAGGTGACCCGAAGTTACATTTACGTTATAAGACTCCGTGAAAGTATCGTCTTACCGGTGGGAAATCCGCCAACAATGGCTGGTTTATCAACACGAGGGAAGCTGCGACATCTGACAGGTCAGAGAGAGAGAGAAAGGGAGCGCGCGCCTTATTAAAGGGCCGACGCGGGAGGCGACGTCACTCCTTCTGAATGAAAGGAGAGGGAGCGATGTCGCCTCAAGCGTGTCGAGCCTTTTATTCTACGTTATTTTATGGCTCCGATGCAAACGCTCACTGCACATTACGTCGCTGCAATTGCAAGCGGGAATTTCCCGCATTATAAGAGTGAAGTTTGCGGGAATTGATGCTATTATGCGCGATTCCCGCAATCTCGCAGTTAATTTCAGGCCCTGTTTATTAGTATGGTGTGGGGCCTCCTTTTGCAGCCAATACAGCGACAATTCATCTTGGAAATGACATGTACAAGTCCTGAACAGTGGTCAGAGGGATTTTAAGCCATACTTCTTGCAGGATAGTGGCCAGGTCACTACGTGATGCTGGTGGAGGAAAACGTTTCCTGACTCGCTCCTCCAAAACTCCCCAAAGTGGCTCAATAATATTTAGATCTGGTGACTTTGCAGGACATGGGAGATGTTCAACTTCACTTTCATGTTCATCAAACCAATCTTTCACCAGTCTTGCTGTGTGTATTTGTGCATTGTCATCCTGATACACTGCACCGCCTTCAGGATACAATGTTTGAACCTTTGGATGCACATGGTCCTCCAGAATGGTTCAGTAGTTCTTGGCCCATCTAGCACAAGTCCTGGTCCAAGCGAATGCCGTGATTTGGGCAGCTGTGGTTTTACGTTTTTTGGATACAATCCGGGTTAGCACCCGAACATCCCGTTCAGACAGCTTCCTCTTGCGTCCACAGTTAATCCTGTTGGATGTGGTTCGTCCTTCTTGGTGGTATGCTGACATTACCCTGGATACTGTGGCTCTTGATACATCACAAAGACTTGTCTTGGTCACAGATGCACCAGCAAGACGTACACCAACAATTTGTCCTCTTTTGAACTCTGATACAATGTTGTATGCATTGCAATGTTTTGAGCAAAACTGTGCTTTTTACCTGCTAATTGAACCTTCACACTCTGCTCTTACTGGTGCAAAGTGCAATTAATGAATATTAATTGCCACCAGGCTGGTCTGATTTAGCCATGAAACCTCCCACACTAAAATGACAGGTGTTTCAGTTTCATTGTCTAACCCCTGTATATACAGTATATATATATATATATATATATATATAAAACATCAGGGGTTTTAAATACAAAAATATCAGGCCTCCTAAAAATCTTGCGTCTGTACTTAGTACTTGTGGGGCCCTTTGCTTAATACTCCTAACCCGGTGGCATGGATGCTACCACACTGGGAAACTTAACATTACTTCATCATCTTCTATCTAGCGCCTCTCTGTCTTCTTCCAACTCTGCAAGCCCAAAATCAAACTTCTCTCATCAAAGCTTTACCACTGGCACAGACCAGTCCTTTTCTCCAGCCCAGCTAAGGCGCTTCTGGTGTTGCTTGCTGTTGAGGAGCGGCTTGACAACAGGAATTCAACATTTGAAGCCCATGTCCAGCATCCGCCTGCATGTTGTTTCTCTTGAAGCAGTAACTCCAGCCTCAGTCCATTCCTTATGCAGTCCTCCACACTTTTGAAAGGTCCTTTCCTGACCATCTTCTCCAGGCTGCTGTCAGCCCTCCGGCTTCTACACCGTTTTCTTCCACACTTCTTCCTTCCACTTAACTGTTCATTAATGTGCTTTGAGACACTCTGAGAACATCCAGCTTCTTTTCTATCACTTTTTGTGTCTTTCCACCTTGTGCAGGGAGGTTTTCAATGATGGAGTTTTCTGCACAACTGTCAGATCAGCATCTTCCCCATGATTGTGAATTCTTCTAAACCAACACAGAGACTTTTTAAAGGCTCAGGGCACTTATGGAGGTGTTTGGATAACTTACCTGATCAGAATGTGACACTCTGAACCTACAATACTGGAGCTTTTCACACTATTCTCATTTTTTGAGTTTTTGAATTTGAGGTTTTCTTAAGCTGCAACTTCTAATCAGCAACATCCAAATAAACAAAAGCTTAAAATACATTGATTCACATATTAGTTGTCTAATCAATATGTAAATTGCACCTTTTAAGTTGAATTACAGAAATACATTAACTTTTTCAGGATATTCTAGTTTTTTGGGTAGTACCTGTACATATATATATATATATATATATATATATATATATATATATCACTGCCTGGCCAAAAAAAAAAAGTCTCCACCTGGATTTAACTAAGCAAATAGGTAGGAGCCTCCTATTGGATAATTACTGCATGGGCGATTATCTTTCAGCTGCAACAAGTTATTTAACCCCAACTGGTGCAATGAGTTGCTTCTCATTTCCTAAACAACCATGTGGAAAGACACATCCGTGGTCTTGGAAAAGATGTTAGTCTGTCTGAGAAGGGTCAAATCATTGGCATCAAGAGGTGAAAACATCTAAGGAGATGCAGAAACTACTAAAACTGGGTTCAGAACAGTCCAACGCATTCTGAAAAACTGGAAGGATCGTGGACCATCGTCTTCCAGGAAGAAATGTGGCCGGAAAGGCAGATGAAGTGATGCAGCATCATGCTAGTGCTACTGTATGAGCCTGTGGGGGCAGTGTGATGATCTGGGGTTGCTGCAGTTGCTCAGGTCCAGGTTCAGCAACAGGATGAGCTCAGATAATGAGGTCAGCTGATACCTGAATATACTGAATGAGCAGGTTATTCCATCAATGGATGTTTCTTTCCTGATGGCACGGCCATATTCCAAGATGAGGATGCCAGGATTCATCGGGCTCAGATTGTGAAAGATGGTTCAGGGATCATCAGACATCATTTTCACACATGGATTGGCCCCCACAGAGTCCAGACCTGAACCCCATTGAGAATCTTTGGGATGTGCTGTGGTCAGACTCTACAATCATCATCAAGATCTTGGTGAAAAATTGATGCAACAGGATGCAAATAAATCTGGTGACATTGCAGAAGCTTCTGGAAACACAGCGAATGCTGCCGCAATCAAAGCTAAAGGCTCCAACCAAATGTTAAATGTTTGACCTTTTCTTTGTTGGCGACTTTTTTTTGGGCCGGGCAGCGTATATTTGGGCCTTCCCTGTGAAGCAGCAGTTTTCTTTCCCCAATCGCAGTATCTCAGTGAGAAAAGCTTAAAACTGGGATTTTCAACTTCTGCATGTCTGATCTTAAGAATTCCAACTGTATGGGGGAAAGTGGTTTGGAAGCAGCTTGGGGTCTTTGAGTGCCGCCTGCTTAAAGCATGGGGGTGGCCAGTGATTGGCCAGGGGTGGCTGCAGCCCCCGTCGCTCCACCCCTGTCTGTAAGACATAGAAACTTTAAATTCTCTGAGACTGCATCACCTGGTAAATAAATAAATATGAGATAAGGGAACAACCATGCAGCAGGACGGATTAAAGGACCGTAGATCAGGATCAATGAAGAGCACATACATGAGGTCTGTTTGCTGGTTTTAATGCTACAAGCAGAAATGTTAAAATATCCTAACAGCTGTTTTCATCAGTGATTGTTGTGAATTACTGACAGACTTTGTGTTCATGTCTGTTCTGTGAGATGAGAAATTCCAGTGTGAGTGAGCAGTTAACGGTACGCTCAGGATTAAATCCCCCTTCATCCTACTTTTCCTCCAGCGAGGCTCTAATACCATCAAATGCTCATTTCTCTCCTTTTCTCCATCTGGATTCATTCTCTTGGGAAGTCTCGGGTAAGGGATTCCGGCCTCCATCGTATTGTGCTGAAAGCGTCATTCTTCCCGGCCCGGGTCTCATTGTGGCCCCGCCGAACATCGCTATGCTGATTGGGGACGACCTGGAGAACATGAGCTCATCTGCTCTCACATCTTTAGTCTTTTGTGTCGTGTGACGGGTGAAAGCCGGGGAGATTGAGCAGACCTCGCCATCATTTGATGCTTTATATATTTCCTTGGTCTCGGTTGTCACAAACTACCACATTGTGTTTGGTATGAATTGATAGAATTTGCCCTCGTAGGCGGTTTCCATCACTTAGAAGAAAATTAGCATATAGTTGGTAATACGGCGCGGGTCACAAGGCAACCGCTGCCGTGTGATTTATGGTTTCACTCTCCAGCTGTTGGCAGTAACTAAGGTACATCAATAACACCTGTTCGACCAGCAAAAAGTGACAAGTTAATTACAGGGACGAATTAAAGAACTTTCCAGATTCTTTTTTACAACAAACCCACGACAGAGGGCCCGGCAGACGAGAGAAGCAGCATCTGTGATTTTCCTTCCATTAAATGCATTTCTGCTCTCTTCATAATCAAGTTGCTCACAGAAAGAAATGTTTTATTCACAACTCCTCTTTTTTTCTTCTCGTGCTGAGATTTAACTGGTAATTTGCTGCTTCAGCCGAGCCTGTGATTGGATGTTTTACTCCACCGTGAACATTAAACTGGCCGGTTTACAAATAGATGCGTTTGCTTGTTCAGCAACCAGTGCAAAAACAAACCTTCGTCATCTGGATAAATGATGAAATTAGTCAGTTCTGACCCACCAGCCCCGAACTATGCAAACCAAGAGCGTGCGTCCCCGCCTGGACGACTGCAGGGTTTCCCTCTGTTGTTTTGTCTGGACTGGAGACAGACTGCTTTGTGCTGTCCAGCACCCGTCTTTACCTCGGGGCGACCAGCTGGAGGTTTGGCTGCTGGTCAGGGATGTAGGAGGCTGGTGACAGCCGTGCTGGCCGTGTTTACCTACCGTGTCATTACAACAGGTGAGCCAGGACAGCTGGCGGCTCCTGGACTCTGCTGCATCCTCAGTAGTTCAGCAGCAGCGTGGCAGAAAGCCGAGGTAAAAACACAGTAGCTGGGTTTACATGGACCCAAATATACCGATTGCTTTTGGTTCAAAAGTTCGATTTGTATGAAAATGATCCATGTAAACACCTCTTTCTGAATGAAAACAGCTGAACCAAATGAATTTTCATTCGGTCTCACAGGGGTAGAATATTCCTTTTCTCAAACCGATGGTGGTGTCTTGAAAACGCTGGATCTGAAAGTTGTGAGGTTGCGTTCTCACAGCGGATGCTTCAACGTAGGACTGAGCGATATGATTAAAATCCCATATCACGATATAAAAAATGTTATTAATAACGATAGACATACGATATAGCTTTATGGGGAGGGGGGGGGGGGTGTAGCAAAAAAATAACAATGCAAACAATACAATAAAAATATGTGACTAAATACGTATGAGAAAAGACCTTATAAATGTAATCTTGTATAAATGCAGTCTTCTCCAACTGCTCACTGTGATTCAGGATTGACAAACTAAAAAACTTCAGCCACTAGTTAATGGACTTATTTACTGTCCTTTTCTTCACAACACTTGAGACCAAATCAAGTAAACAATATAACAGACAAACAAGTCAATGAAACACTTTGAAAGATTAATTTTTTATAATGTTTTTGTCTACAATCTATATCACCAGGAATCAGTATGTGACTGTAAGCCAGGGTGAGGTCATCAGCAGCAGTTTCAGGGTGTTGATGGAGCAGAGAACATCTCCTGCTCTGAGATCAAAGACTGTAAATAGTCTGAGATGCTGCTGTGCAAGCAGGAGGCTCACGTGAGTGCTTCTACATGGGGGCGGGGCTTGCGGTAGCCGTCGCAGCTCATTGGGAGGAGTAAATGATGCGCGCCCTCACGTCAGTCCGCATGAGTTTCTAATAACACCAGAAAAAGTCACTGGTTTTATCATTTGTCACTTTTTTAAACAAAAAAGTGAATAGAAGTCGCTAAGTTAGCCACACTGTAAACAATGGGTCCTCCAAGGAGATGCTGATGGGGAGGGGCTGCCCGCAGCAGTGCCTGTTTAAAAGGGCAGAGGCGGCTGATGCTTTCAGCGACTCAGCAGACGCCAAAGTGGCATTTAAGTATTGATACCCATGCTAATTAGTATCTAACTAGATACTCGTTTTTAGAATAGACTAGTATCTGAGAATCGATTTTTTGACAACACTCGCAGGAACTAAACGTTTCTTCTACATTCTTTCTTGCAGGATGTGTTGGTCATCTTAACATCTGACAGGATCTGCGATAAAGCGATTTACTGCGGTGTTTTATTTGTCAAGATGTGTGGCGTGCACGGACACGTGCCGCCGTGTGCGTGCATGGACACGTGCCGCTGCATGGACACGTGCCGCCGTGTGCGTGCATGGACACGTGCCGCCGTGTGCGTGCATGGACACGTGCCGCCGTGTGCGGACACGTGCCGCCGTGTGCGTGCGCGGACATGTGCCGCCGTGTGCGTGCATGGACACGTGCCGCTGCATGGACACGTGCCGCCGTGTGCGTGCATGGACACGTGCCGCTGCATGGACACGTGCCGCCGTGTGCGTGCGCGGACACGTGCCGCCGTGTGCGTGCATGGACATGCGGACACACGCCGCATCTTGACCTAAAGAAACAGGTCAAGGAGACGGTGGCGGACGTGTTTCAGACCAAGATCATTAGTTCTCAACAAGATGAGCAATCAAACCAAACCAAGGAGCTTGTCGTTAAAAGAGGGACAACTTCTGTTGCATGGATGTGGTTTGGATATATAAAAAAGAGCTATCGCCATATAAACGATAGAGCTTCATATGAAACGATAGAAATTTTCTATCGTCCAGACGATAAATATCATTATATCGCCCAGCCCTACTTCAACAAGATGTAAATGTGCAACGAGTGACGTTTCCTCACTTTGACAGATGGCGGTGAACAACGTAATTCCCTGAACAGCGACAGAGAGTTTGTTATAGATACGTATTTTTTGCGCCATGCAACTGTGCCAACAGTCAGGAACAGTTGGAAGAGGCTGTCTGCACGATTGGAAAGTCCGAAACGCTTGACACGGGGGGGGGTCTCTGGTAGTGGTTGCTTGTCTCTCCGGAGCTCCCGTCATGCTGCTCTCTCTCGGTCAGCATGCTCTGCTGCACTGACACGGGGCTGTTCTTTGCGTAAACGATGCGTAAACGTGCATAGATTGTCTATTAGTGACAGACATCTTATTTTAACAGGTGGTGACGCCACCAGCTGGACTGGAGTTTTGCCGTCTCTTTCTACTAGCGTCACGGCGTGATGACGACGGTTTCGTCCTCAAAACATTTCAGAAAAAAACCATGAGACCGCGCAGAGTTGTCGGACCCCTGCTGCCAGAATCCAGAATGTTCAAGTCTAGTTCGTTTGAGGAAACCCATGAGACCGTGCCCTTAGACCGTGCCCTAAAGTCAACACAACAACCACAACAACCTTGACGGTCAGTCTGTAGACCTCCGTCTTTAATAAATAACATGATGTAGCATCGTTCTGCACATGTCAGTCAGGATTATTCTGAATAAATGTTGGTGCATGTACACGCCAGATCGGAATGGATGAGTTCTCATGTAAAGAGCTGCCCTGAAATCCTCAATCAGAATGATTTCGTACCGAAAGGGAAAAAGTATCCATGTAAACGCACCCACTATTGATTCTGCGTGAAATCTTCTCATTTAACAGCAGCAAACTGAAATGTGCGGGAAAAAAATCTCAACTAATGTGAGACATTTCTCACAGTTCCTATTTTCATCCCTACCCCTAGCCCTTCCCCCAGTTTCCAGTGCTAAGGATTGAATTATTCCCCTAAGAAATGGGACAAACCTTTAGAATCCTCATGTGTCACCAACAGTCGTCTCTGGGCAGTAAATTAAAGGAATAGTTCACCCTCAGAATGATTTAACTTTATTTTCCACTTACCCTGATGGTGAGCAAGACTCTGGAACACTTTTTTAATATGTCAAATGCAGCTGGAGATCAGGACGACTTCTCGTTTCCCCCCAATGGAGTTCGCCAGGGTCCGAGCCAAAAGGTCCATAAAAGTCCACAAAAAAATTGTCAATATTCCTCCATACTGCTCGTCCCATGTAATCCAAGTGTCCTGAGTGGGTAGCGTCCAGAATTTACTTGAAACAACGCCATTTAGTATATTTTTAGAGTCTAAAAAGGAGTATTGTTTACGTCCATGAAGCGCGCGGTCACGAAACTACGGAAGCCTCGGCGTTCAGAGCCTACTCTGCCGATAATGCAAGTGTAGAAGAAGAAGTTCACTGTTTACATTGTGGTAAGAGCGCAAGAGCTCTAAAAAAACCGGGACAAACACAGGAGGGGGTGGATATTGATCTAAAAGAAAGAAAAAAAGAAAAAGAGAACGCGCGATCTCGTCTGCCGTGGCTTCCGTAGTTTAATGAATGCGCATCGGCGTGCTTGCTAGGCATGCGATGTAGTACTGTTTAGACTCTGAAAATATACTAAATGGCGTCGTTTTGAGTAAATTATGGCTGCTACCCACTCAGGACACTTGGATTACATGGGACGAGCAGTATGGAGGAATATTGTCAATTTTTTGTGGACTTTTATGGACCTTTTTGGCTCGGACCCCGGTGAACTCCATTGGGGGGAAACGAGAAGTCGTCCTGATCTCCAGCTGC
>JALJCO010008014.1:17500-192535 GCA_023101725.1 Atherinomorus stipes | reverse complement strand
AAGCTAAATGTAACGGATGACACCATGGGGTGCCGCTGTGCCCCAGGTGAACCCCTCCCTATAAAAGAAGAAGTGGCCGCTTTGCTGGGAAATGCCAGTTTCCTGTCAGGTGGCCAGGTTGTATCTAAGGTCTACACTGTTTGACACTTCTGCAAGATCTCCCGATCTGGTAAATGTGGCTTTATTGTTGTGGGAGTTGCACATTGTAGTTGGTTCTTAAAATGCTTTGTATGGCAGGGTCGGGACTTGAGCGTTTTGTTCCACGAAATGTGGTAGACGTGGCGTGGGGATGCGACGCTGCAGGTATGGTGTTTTAAATGTTTTAAGAATGAATTAAAATATTTTTAGATTGTTGTGGTAATTTTGTATTTCATTTTGTTTCAGTTTTACACCGTTTCCTGCTGTCCTTTTTGAGTTAATTAGTTTTAGGTTTTGTTTCAGTTAGTCCACTCCTGGGTCCGAGTTGTCCGTTGTTTGCTGCTGTGAGTGGACTAACTGCTATTGATTTTTTTTGTTTGTTTGTCTGCTTTTGTCCATTTTGGTCGCCTCCTCTTAATGCCGGGCATCCTTGTACCAACTCAGAACCGAACCACACCTGACTTGTAGTGTTTGTTTGCAGTGGTGACATGCGTGTTTAAAGTGTGCCCCGTGTGCCGTGTTAAGCGGAATTCCGCCCTGTGTGGGTGTATGGTTAAACTCAAGTGTGTGTGTTCTGAGTGAGAAGCCTGGATGAGGTAATTGAGCAGGATGACAATATTAATGGACATTTAATAAATATTGTTAAACTTTACTCCTGCATCCTCCTCTTTGTTTATGGTTACTACTTGTAACATAAAGACCTATTTTTTTCATCTAGCTTTTAATTCTAACTAGTTTCTTTACTACAGATTTTACTCTTTTTTATGTACACCCTGCGCTCCCCCGAGTAGCCTGTTCTGATTCTCTGTTGGTTGTTTTCATTGCTCTTAATCTTCTTTGTTCTTAATTTTTCCCAGTATTTAAAGGGGAAACTCAGTAACTTTTTTACCTCAATAAATGCTTTTCTGAATCCCCGTGGGGCTAAACAAAGTGTTTACGGAGCGATTCAATGTGCCCCCCCCTCCCGCCGGGGCCTCTGGCCTGCGAGCAGCTAAAAACAACTTTGCCTGCGCCGACCCGAGCAGAACTTGCGATAACAGAAACCGCTGTACGGTACTCAGGTCCCCTATTTACCGAGCTGCTTCCAGCTCTGATTTGAACCAGACTACCAGCACTAATTCAAAGAAAACATTTCTTTAGCTTCCACCACCTAAACACGGCTCCTGGCTCTCATAACCAACTCTTTGCTGGACCAGAGTGATTCACGTAGCTGCGCTGCCTGGAAGCCGGGTGAAGCATCACTGCTTCAGGCTCAATAATCACTTGTCACGTCCGCAAAAAGTAAATAAAAGTTCGTATTCTTACCTGCTACCCACCAACACCAGAGAAAAATATAATCCACGGCATATTTACCCGCAAATCGTGGGTAAAACGTCCCGTTTCAGAAAATACAGGACTTTGCTTTGAGCAGAGGGAGACGAGGTGCTGCTACCAACAAGCAAAGTAGCATCAACAAGCTAGTAAAAGCTTAGAAATATATCCAGCGATCAAAATAGAGGAAAGGCAGGTAGAGAAGCCGTCTGTGTGCTGTGGGGGTGTAAGGGGGGTTGAACACGACAGTGAAAGGACGCCACTAGGGGGAGCCCCGAGCTGAAGTTACTGAGTTCTGCTTTAACTTTACATTTTTTATGATGTTTTACATTGTCTCTTTTTCTGATACCCCTGCTGTAAAGCACTTTTTGTGTCCAATGGGTACTGTAAAGGGCTATATAAATAAACTTGATTTGATTTGATTTGATTTGTTTTTCGCGAATAATCTTGATTTGGGAGAGTTTTAACAGTTGTTCCCGTTTGTAAACAATTTTTCCATTGCCATGGATACACATCATAACAAGTTGTGAAAAAAGCCAAATATATGAAGAAAAATCTCATGAGTTACACAGCCTTCAAATTAGCACAAAAATACTCCAAGAAAAACCCCTAACTAGCAGGTAATGATCAAAGACAACTATGTTTTTTATTAGTTTTGAAGGTCTTGTTAAAGACAGATTTCCTCATTTAACCAGCAGCTGTTGTGCAAAGGTTTAAATTTTCACGGATGACCCCAGAACACTAATGATGGGAGTCAGACTCCATATTAGTGTAAGGCTAAGCTGTGGTTACCTGAGGAGAAATATATGCAAATCGCATATTTTAATTGCATCTGTGTGTGTGTGTATGTGTGTGTGTGTGTTGTTGTATGGAAGTTGTGATGGAGCATTTTGCTGCAAGCCTGTTCGGTCAAGCAACCACTTAAACTACAAATAAGCAGCAAACAAGGCACAGAAGAAGGTGACACTTGGTGTGCATTTGTGATGAGGATGGCTTTTGCAATTTTATCTCACAGGATGCAAAGTAGATGAAATTACTTTGACAAAAATGAAGCTGATGCGTTCTTCCTTTCTCTCAGCAATGCAAATAATAAGATGTTGGATTAGACACTGACATCAGACTGTTGTCTGTGAGTGAACACAACAGAAAATAAAAAACTATTGTATAAAATACTATCATCATAAACGGCAAGTCTGTCCTGGCACGCAGCAAAATATACAAATACTGACAATACATTGACTTTATAGTGCTCTTTTACACCACAGGATCTCAGAAGTATGTAAGAACATGTACGTAGAAAAAAAAGTAAAAAAGAAAAAAAAAAACAAAAAAAAAAAACATAAAAGATAAACAAGGAGGGAACCATGGCTTTTATTGAAAAGAGGTGACTGTGATGATGAAGGCAGAGTGGGGTGTGGAGTCAACTTTCCCATGTCATGTATTTGAGGAGGAAGAAGAGTCAACCAACCACTTCGTTTGGAATTAAGTTTTATCCGCAATTTTCATTTTCACTGGGAATAAGGGGTTAACATGGTCTTCTTAAAGCTGAATTAACTTTTATTTGGAATTAAAAAACTCATGTAAACGCAGACCATACCCTCCATTCTACAGAGAAACTCAGCAGTATCTCATCTGTTAACACAGTCATGAATCAGGCCAAGATGCATTTAACAGATTCTTTACAAAGCTTGATGACTTGGGATGGAATGATTTTTTTTAATAAACACATTTGGAAATTGAGAATAAGGCAAGAAGTGCTGAGCTGGGGGAAACAGAAAATCCATCATGGTCTTCTAAAGCAGCGCACCTGCTAGTCATTAGATGACACCTTTTCCTGTTCTTTTAATATAACCACTCCCAGTGCTTGTGATGCGTTGAAATGAACAGCTTTATATGAAGAAATGGATGAATGAACTAAGAGATCTGATGAGATCTTTCATTTCAGATCTCCAAGACACTGGATCGTTATGGCTGCGGGATTGTAATTGAAAACCATCACAAGTTGTTGTTTCTGTAAATAGCTCAGCTCTAGAGGCAGCTTCTCTTCGCTCTGACTTCTTGCCATGGTGCACATTTGATATGCAGCTCCCCCAATAAATCTCTGAAGGACTGGGAGACTAGGGTGCACTTGGGGGAAGATGTTGACATGCAAGAATCAGCATAGCTGGAGTCCCTGTGCCTGGTGCACGGTGCTGTTAACAAGCTGACAGGAGATGAGGCCCTTTAAGGTGATGAAGTTTTGCTGCCACCTGAAGACTCCCAAAAGAGCTCCACTGTCAACTGAAGCAAATTCACACTCATCCTCCGGGTGTGGAGTCGGTTGTTGCACTGCTCTTGTGATGAAATGGGATGGGAGGAGCTGCAGACGAAAATTAGTTTTCGCTGTTCAAGTTTTTCTGAAGGATCTGTAAAGAAAGCTGGAGCCTCTCCTGGCTCCAGGACATTGTAACCTCCCAAGAACACACATGCATCTGCCTAACTGGTGCTTTCCGTGCTGCTATACTCTACACTAACCACTACAAATTAACAGTACCAGCAAATGTTTTTTTTCTTTGCCAATCAGTCACAAATTTTGCAACTTCTCTATTTTCTATTAGAAAATAAGTCTCAAAACCAGATAGTAGACTCTTAAATAATCGAGACTCTTACTGCTGTAGGAACTGATTTTATTGGATTTAACGATAGAGCATCTTTCTTGACCAGCTTGTGTATTCAGCTAAAAGTTGCTGCAGTATTACCAAGCAAAAGTCCCCCTGAATCTGCAGATGTCGGTGAAGGTCTCAGCTACCTCCCTGCAGCAGAAGCTTCTGGTAACGGATGTCTGCATGAGAGCTGAGCTGTGGATGCATATTGATCGCGTCAACAGGCATGTGTGGGCAGACAGCCGTAATGGACGTTACCCTGCTCCTGTCACAAATGAAACATTAGGAGGTATTGTCAAGGATACAATGTGTGTGTGGGCGCATTTTTGCAATATTGTGGGGACCATGTTCAAATTTTTACCATCACCGTGGGGACATCTTGCCCTCGTGGGGACACCGGTCCCCACAGGTACGAACCCCGTTTTGAGGGTCAAGATTAGGTTACAGAGATTAAGTTAGAATTAGGTTTTGGTTAGGATTAGGGCAAGGTTTAGGTTTAGGCAACCAGTTATGGGTGTTAGGTTTAGGTAAGGGGCTAGGGGAATGCCTTATGTCAATGGATGTGCCCCACGGGGATAAAAAACAAACATGTGGGTGTGTGTGTGCGTGTGTGTGTGGGGTGTGTGTGTGTGTGTGGGTGTGTGTGTGTGTGTGAAAGAGAGACAGGATGGGGAATCTAAACCAGTCGATAAGATCTGGCCAGAGGAAGAAATACTGGGAAAGTGGAGATGAAAATTAGGATGGGCTTTCAGCTGGATTATATTGCTTTTATGTTTAATATGACAATAAGTGCTTGTATATATCTGCATCTGTGACTGGTTTATATGACATAAATGCTAAAACACATAACTAGCTGTCTGATGTCTCTGAAGGATCGGTTCAAATGCAAACACAAGCAGGTGGAACAAACAACAAAAATTAAGCCTGAGCAGGTTAAGTTCAACAGAATGCTAAACAAGGAATAATCCACCAGATGAAAGTCAGACAGGAGGCGAAGCTCGAGCGGGAAGTAGGTGTACAGACAGGTAAACAGATTAACGGACAAAGCAAACAGAAAGAGACAAGACAACAGCCTGATCATTGAACCACCTTAGACTTAATTTGCATCACTGCTGCAGTGTGTGCGTGTGTGTGTGTGCGATGAAATGCAGATGCACCATTGTATCTGTGCATGTTGCATGGAAACAGCAAATGACTTCTTCTAAAAATGTTTTAAAAAGCTACATTTAAAGTTTTGCTGCAGGATCATTTAAAGGAGTCATCACCTGGAAATCCCACTTTTTCATGTTAAAACATGTGTATTGGGGTAGGAATTGAGTAAAAAAAAGTGCCAGAAACTCCTGAAAGTGAAAGTGGCTTCGTTTTTCAGCTTGAGCTCTCTCTTCATCCCAGAATCGGCCACAAGAGCGCGCACTCCACAGCACGCGATTTGGACCCGCCTCTGGCATTGACGTCAATGGTATCGGCCTGCTAAGCTAGCCTCTTTAGCGCCACCTAAAAGCCGCTGATTACCTGCCACGGAGGAGTTATGACCAGCTGTTATGACGTGAACTAGAGAGGCTGCGAGCGAGCTGCTAAGCTAGCGTCTTTGTTATGAACTCTGCTTTTTCACCGGCTCCTGCGCAGAAGCATGTCCGCCTTACAGATGCTCGTGGTCGGCCTGAGTGCTGCAAGTCACACTGCGTCTTCTGCTGTGGCAAAAGCCAGCAGAGGCCCAGCTTTGTGGAAGCCTGTCATAGTGTCTGAGCCCCAGACATGAATCCATCCTCATTCAAGACGCAAAGGCATGGTTAACTGGCTCCCTGTATTGAAAATGCCCGTATAAGCGTTTCTCGCCGAGATATTGCTTTTGGGGGATTTTCGCTGCTGCTTTCCAGGGAAGAACCAGAGCTGCTTCCAACCCTCATGCCCTTCATATTTTTGACACTAGCTAGCATCTACACTTGGAATGTCCAAGATCGGATGTTCAGAAATAAAGTTATGAGCTCTGCTTTTTCACCGGCTCCTGCGCAGAAGCGTGTCCGCCTTACAGCTGCTCGTGGTCGGCCTGAGTGGACAGAAAGGACAGCACGACCAGGGAGCAGTGGATTGTATTTATCAGTGAGGATGTGCAGTCGGTAAGTGTTGCTGCTTGTGTAACTTATTATTTTTTGTGTAAGAGACCAGTAAACGGTGGTTGACGAGCGGACAAGTTGCTAATGTAGCTACAGAAGCTAACACTGTTTGGTTAACTTCACGTCAGATGTCCGCTCCTTATATTCATCAGAGTCCAGCCCTTTTACTCCACGGATCCTCTCTATCAACCGTACCGTTACGTTTTTATCAAGTTTTTCTCTGTTGGGACATCATTTCCTTCACTTGCTCTGTCCTGATAAAACTTTGTTTTGGCTCTGACGTTTGCCTCGTGAACGCGCTTACAGACAGCTCTAACTCTCGTACGTGTTCTCGCGACAAACAAAAGTTGGGGATAAAAAAGAGGTTAAAATGAACTTATTAAATTTTCTGTCACCCAACTAGAATTAAAAATGCATTTGAAGATAATTTAAGAAGGATTGTGTATGCAAAACACTAGGTTATGACACCTTTAATTTGACATCTGTTGAACATTTTAGCAAAATAAAAGAAATCAGGATGTGACGAAATCAGCACCTTAAAGGAATAGTACACTCACAGAATGATGGTCCTTCATCTTCTCCTCACCCTCATGCTGAGCAAGACACTGAAGCACTTTTTTAATATCTTAAATGCAGCCGGAGATCTGGGTGGGTAGGTGGGTTCATTATCCACCGACTTTCATATAATGGAGTTCACAGGTGCGCCAAACAAAAAGGTCCACGAAAGTCCACAAAAACTTGTCAATATTCCTCCATCATGCTCTTCCAACGTAATCCAAAGCCCTGTTTCCACCAGCGGGTCTGGGTCGGTTTGGGCCAGATCGTTCCACGTTTTTTGCGTCTCCACAGATAAAAACTGGGATGATTACCCTTATATCTGACTCGACCCGGCCTACTTTTTGGTACCCTTCAGTAGGGGTACTGGTCTAACTGATCTGGACCAAAGAGGTGGAGCTAATACACAGCAATCCATTGATTCGTTGAAAAATCTGTCTCTTCCCGCATGACCCAGCATAAAAACAAAGCAGGATGATCCTTTGTTTCTGTCACGTGTGGTGTGGTGCTTTGTTTAGAAGGCGTTGCACGGCGATGATGTCAGCCGATCACGTAGCAGCGCTATCCTGTTAATACCCCGCCTCCAGGAGTAAGGGGACAGTTTGCTGTGGGGACACAACATGAAATCAATGCATCCGTACCAAAATCCACTCGATCCAGCCTGGCCTAACCCGACCTGACCCAGACCCTGCGGGTGGAAACGGGGCTCAAGTGTCCTGAGTGGGTAGCGTCCATAATTTACCCGAAACAACATCATTTAGTATATTTTTAGAGCCTAAACACAACTACATCTTACTTCCCTGATGCACCCCGATGAGAGTTCACGATACTCCTGAAGCCTTGGCATTCAGTCCCTACTCTGCTGAAAATGCAAGCGTAGAAGAAGAAATTTGCTGTTTACATTGTGCTAAGAGCAAACGAGCTGTGGACAAACACAAGAGGAGCTGGCTAAAAGAAAGAAAGAAAGAAAGAAAGAATGGGCACTATCTCATCTGCCGTGGCTTCTGTAGTGTCACAAACCTGCATGGCAGGGATGACTGCAGAAATTTTTTTAGGGGTGGCCAAGGGTTATTTAAGGATAACGTTTGTTTCTTTCAACCTGGACCTTATTTCTAGGAATTTATACATGTATTTACTCACCAGTAACAAACTGCATCACTCTGACTTCTTTGGATGCTCTCTAGATTAGTCCTAGATTCGTGTATATCCATATGATGGCAGTGAAGGCATTAGTAAAACTCCTTAATTTCACCAATAATTTAAGTAGAATGAACGAACAAACAAGTACTATTGCCCTGTGAGTTCAGATTCAGCTTGCTGTAGTTACTGGGGGGCGTTTTCCACACGTCTACCAGCTGCACATCAGCAGGTAAATCACAAGCTTGACATCCTCCATTGTTGTTCAGTGTGTGTCTGGCACAGGCAAATGACTTTAGAAAATTTTGCTATGACAACCTCGCTCACAATGAAAACCAGAGCTGAAGACGCCTCAGTTGTAATGTGAATAAACTAAACTGGGGTAGTGTGGTGTCGGCCAATGAGGGCCAGGCTGAGGAAGTGCTGATGTGAAGGGACATTAAAAACTGGCTGGGACAGTTGTGGGTGGAGCCTTCCTGGATGAATTTGCATAAGACAGGCTGAGTTAATTAGGAGTGACAGACTTGCGGGGGACTACGCCAAAAGAGCAGTGGCAGAAAATGGTCGATCTAGAGTAATATCTTCATTTTGTTTTTATTAGCTGATAAAGATTTTAACCTTTAAATATAAGCAAAGCATGCTGCACCATATTGATAGTACCTAAAAGTTCTAAAAAAAAAGTACCTAAAAAAGCTGAGTGGCCAGCTTTTTGCTCATTGTGGTCATGGCCACCCCTTGGGGGCATCATTTTTGCATAGGCGCGCATTGAGGAAGTACGATGTTCTACTGTTTAGTCTATAAAAATCTACTAAATGATGTGGTTTCCAGTAAATTCTGGACGCTACCCACTCAGGACACTTGGATTACATTGGACGAGCAGTTTGGAGGAATACTGACAAGTTTTTGTGGACTTTCATGGATCTTTTTGTGTTGAGCACCTGTGAACTTCATTATATCAAAGTTGGCCAACAACGAAAACCCCCCTGAATCTCCGGCTGCATTTGAGATATTAGAAAAGTGCTCCAGTCTTGCTCAGCATGAGGGTGAGGAGAAGATGAAGGACCATCATTCCATGGGTGTACTTTAACTTTTACTCCTTTAACATCCTTTATGGTGTTATGACCTTGTCAGAACAAGCAATGAAGGTAGGTAACACAAGTAGACCTGGAGCTGGCATTATGATTACGTAAGCAAAAACAAAGGGTACAAAACAAAAACTGGAAGATTAATGTAGAGCAGGGTCCTCCTTAGCACCATTTCCACCAGTGGGTCTGGGTCGGGTCGGGCCGGATCAGGCCACTTTTTGTTTGCATCTCCACAGATAAAAACTGGGACTGGTACCCTTCCAAACCGACCCGTTCTATTTTTTCAGTATCCCTCTCTAGGGGTACTGATCTGACTGATCCAGACCAAAGAGGTGGAACTTAACACATTGCAATCTGTTGAGTGGTTGAAAAAATATGTCACTTCCCGCATGACCTGGCATAAAAACAAAGCAGGGATGACTGCTTTGTTTCTGTCTTGTGTGGTGTGGTGCTTCGGTTAAAAGGCGTTGCACTGCGATGTCACATGATCACGTAGCAGTGATATTCAGGTAATACTCTGCCTCCAGGAGAAGGGTTCAGTTTGCTGTGGGGACGCAACCTGAAATCAACGTATCCGTACCAAAACCCTCCCGACCCAGCCCCACGGGTGGAAATATGGCTCTTGAGTACCAAGTCCAGGTTAACACAAAAACAACATACACAAAATAGAGAACAGGAAAAAGTACTGTTACAAACAGTTGTACCAAAAAAAAACACCACCTGATATTGATCAATACCAGTGCAATTATATTGATACTTCAATGTAAGGCTTGAAAACTATCAGAATCTTCATAAATATGGAGGATAAAGTGGTTTCTAATGGATCCAGCTCACTGCTATGACAAGGCCCCCAAATTCCTTAAACCAGCTTCTCTCACTGAGATAAAGCCAAATTCAGACTTTTAAAACGGCTCCAGTGATGGCTTTGTTTCTGAACATCTAAAAATTTAAAAGTAAGGCTTTAAACTATCTCACTTCATAAATGGGGGGATATGTGGGTTTTGGTGGCTCCAGTTCACCTCGGTGACAAGGAATCTACATGCCTAATATCAGCTTCTCTTGCCCAGATAATGACAAAATCATTATTATTATGGGATGGATGATAATTTGGTTGTTTATGCATTAATGAGTTTTTTTTTAAAAAGTGTTTAGATTCCACAGAATAATCTCTTCGCATATATCTGGTCATTTGACAACCCAAGTAAAAAGTATCGGTATCGACAATACTGGCCCTTTATTTACTTGGTATCAGATAGAGGTGGGGGGAAAAAATCGATAGACTGAAATACTGCGATATTTTCATATGCCAATTTCATTTTGATATCTAAAAACGTGGTATTGATCTATTTTGCCCAAAAAATCTCGTGAGATTTCCATTGTTCTGTTATGAAATCTCAGGGGTTTTTGTGAAATCTTGCAAGATTCCATGACGGAACAATGAAATCTATCGAGATATCATTAGTAAATAGATCGATGTCGCATTTTTAAATATCAATATATTGGCATATCAGAATATTGTGATATTTCAGTGTATCGATATTTTTTTCCCTCTCTAGTATCAGATCAATACCAAATCTTGCAGTATCACACGTCCTACTGGCAAACAATTAAGGAACGGCCACTAAAGTCCCATTCAGGACCCAGAGAAACAAAAGAAAACCACACAAGCCCAGCAAAAGACTGCATACAGTCCGCACCATCAAACATGGCATGGCTAAAGTCAAATGAACAGACCAACAAAACCAAAGTTAGAGGCAAAGTGTGACAGCAACACAAACACAGTCCTGAAGTAGCAAGCTGTGGCCCCAGAGTCAAAAACACAGCTGCCATGGATGATGGGCTGATGGCAGTTTGTATCAAGTACCCCCGCCTGCAGCTTGCAGGAGTCACTTTTAGGAGATGCTGGACATCCGATGGGCATGCCCAGATAGTGAGGTTAGGGCATAGGGATAGGGGGAACGATTAGAATAAACACCTCTAAATGGTTATGTGGGCGGAGTCAGACATCTGACCCCACCTAATATCCAGCTCCACCTTGTCAGGTGGGACCTTCTCGTTCAATAGGCCACGTCCAACAGGGGGCGACAGAGGATCCAGCCAATCCATGATGAGCACAGATGCAGCCCATGTATCCTGGAAGTGTGATGAAGCAGCAATAACCAAGCCTGGGCATTAAACATTTGTTCTGACAGCCTCCATGCTGGGAACCGTGGAATGCATGACAACAGCATATACGTACATACAGTATATACACCATTTATTTTGGAAAAAAGCTGTGGACAAACCTGCAAGTATGACGACCGGAGTGACTGCAGAACTGCAGAAAAGGAATTACCGACTTTTATACACATGATTAAACAGAGACAATCCTGAGTTAAAGGATACATCTGAATAGTAAAAAAAAAAAAAAAAAGACAAAAAGAAAGACAGAAAAAGACCACCTGCCATCTTTTTGTAATCATGTGGTGAAGTAAAGGTGGCAGATGAAATATTAGGACTTTGAAGAGACAACTGCTGCAACTCTAAGCTGTGGTGTGCAGCACTGAAACCATGGGCAGATATTCTGCCTTATTTAATGCAACTTGATCACAATCTTACAAGAGACTATTGATCATAACAGTATGTAAAGGTATGATATGAAATATTATTTTATTTTCAAGGTTTTCAATTAAAGGAGTAATCACCAGGCCAATGCATTTTTCTAATTAAAACATGTTTATTGTTGGTGTTGGACTGAAATGTTAACTTGCCTGGACCCCCCTTTTTTTTTTTTTTTTTTTTTTTTTACACAGTCCAGTTTTTTCATTTGGGCTCTTTCCTCACACCAGAACAGCCCACAAGAGCAAAATCATGAAAATGTGGGATTGTGATTGGCTTCTTTGATTCCGTAACTAACAGAGGCTATTAGCATAGGCCAGCCTCTCTCTGACACACCTACAGAGTTCTGTCGACAAAATGACCTACAATCGATACATGCTCCCCTCGACAACAAAAGCAGAGTGTCGAGGGGACGGAACTTTCCAAATTGCATTTTTTTTCAGCTTTTAAATCATTACATTTCCTATTCAAATACACAAAGTGCATCTTTTCCCCATAATGATATAAAATATTTTAAATATACAAATCAGGGACGTCCCGATCCAGATGCCAGCATTGATACTTGCTCCCATACTGGTCTATTATGCTGTAGGCTACTCCTTATTGACAGCACCTGAGCTCTGGACGCGTTTACGCCGCCATGCTGGCAGAATAATTATCACTTTTTTTCTGGTTTACTCCAGAAAGCTGGAAGCTGGACTCCAGATGCAGCTGATTCATCAGACAATAACTGCGTCTCCTCCACGTGCTGCTCCAATGAAGGGAGGGACGGGTGCAGCCGATGTTACTTGATACGTTACTGGGTCGGGTTGAGGACTAAACATCAACGGGTCTGGTTCGGAAGTCATCCTTACAGGTGGGTGCGGGTTGGTGAAACTGGACTCGTGCAGGACTCTGGCACAGGAAGACCCCCCCCCCCCCAGTCCAGCCCTGTCCACATCCGCAGCAATAGGGTGACAGCCTCTAAAACGCAGGTGTTTGGAAACTTTCCCTGTTAATCACTCATATCCGTGCTTGGCATCGGCAAGTACTCAAATGTCAGTACGTGTACTTTGTTGGCAAGAAAGTGGTATCGAGACATCCCTAAAACAATCCACTTTTTCTAAATGGGATCGCCACTTGACTCATTCAGCTTCACGCGTGACGGGAGCGTGTGCGCGACAGGCAACAAAGAGCACGGCTGCAGTGGCGAAGAACAAGAGCAGAGTGATGGGGAGTTTTATAAAAGTTAACGATTATGTGGTGAGCTGCAAGTTGTGCAGCAACGACGATGCTTTGTTTACGTCCACGTCTTTTTCTAGGATGCAGGCTCACCTAGAAAAAAAAAAGCAAGACGTGCTTCTTCTGCTGTCTCATCATCCTCATTCTCAGGATCAGACTGGTTCAAACATGAACGGTTGAATCCCAAAAGCTGCAGCCCCGTCAGGTACAGAGTCGGGTAATGCATGCATGAACCGGGCTGGTCCTGATTCCAGTTCTGTCCTTTCTGCGGCCAATCAGCACGCGCCTTATTAACATTATTAAAATGAACATTCATATCAGTCAAAACTTTGTATGTACGATCACGAGAGAAAGTGGTGGTCTGAGCAAAGGGTCAGAATATGACCTTTGTTTGATTTTTTTTTTCTAACAAGTTCTTAAGAATTATTTTAAGACATTGTAAGGAGAGTGGACAGATTAAAATATCAGGTTATTACACCTTTAAGAAAAGGAGGAAAAAGTGAGAAAAGTGAAGGATGTAACAGATCTCACACTCATTCTGCTGCAATCATATATTCTCATAAGAATCACACAACAAACTGTGGGACACAACTACCTCCTTTCTTCCATAAAAGATGCTCCAGTGTATCTCATAGAATAGACTGGTCTTTACGGGGTTAATTACGATGCTGGACACCTTTTGCATTTCTGTCTCCTATAATCGATGAGGGGAGAACTCTCCTAGAGAGGGAATACGCTTTTACTGGTTTCTTGTCAATATAGACATCAGCGATCAGCCTGGATTTGTGCATCACTATGTAAAACTGGACACTTTTGCAGCAACGGAATACAATCTTTCTGTGGAACTAAGGCGGGGGGGGGGGGGGGGGGACAACGGCATGAGTAGGAGGGAGAACAGAGTCAACTAAGGAAACTAAGGTAACCACAGCACCGACCGCATTCAGTGTGTTTGAAAACGTAACTGACCCATTTCTTCGACAAACGCAACCCTTGGAAAAAAAAGGAGGGAAATGTCTGCCGCCGGCTGAAGTTCCCCGTTAGCACAATCTGGTGGACTTTTCTTTTCTTCTCTTTTCTACCGACCTGATGATTTATGTTACTGTATACTGACAGAACAACACTGGTGCTTACCTTCACAATCTCCTGGTGATTGACTTGGTTCTGCCTCCTACTCGTGTCGTTGTCTCTCATTGCCCCCCTTATTTTCACAGAAAGGTTATATTCCACGTCTTTGTGGTCAGCCAATGCCAACGGGAGGCTGCAGAGCAGGTGTTGCTGCGAAGGTGTCCGGTTTTAACACGGTGATGCTCAAGTCCAGGCCGATCACTGGTGGTTCTTCACGGAAAACCAGTAAAACCTATTCCTCGTCTAGGAGAGTTCTCCCCTCAATGATTAAAGCAGTCAGAAAGTGTCCAGAATCATTGTAATTATTAACCCCGTAAAGACCAGTCTCCATTCTATTCCAATGGACTTCCAAAGATTTCTGACCTTCTGCGCGAGTGACATATGCATTAATTACGAAAAGGGTCTATTTCCTTCTTTATTATACAGAGGGTTTTACAGCTCGCATCACCGCTGCTGCTCACTCAGTTACTCAGGAAGGTCCCTGGGAAAAGTGGATGACTGGATCAGATCAGGATGTTGTGTCTTCAGACAGTTGCTGGAAGATACAACACAAAGATTAAAGCCTCAAATTCCAATTAAAACCTGAAACCAGAGCAAGAATGATTTTCATGTAAATATCCTCAAAAATACGAAGTGGCTTTTTGTTTTTATGGACTGAAGATTATATAATTTTATTTTGTGCAAAATACGATCTGCTGCATTTATCTCCTAGTCTTAGCTTCTCCACGTTGGCATGCTAACATGCTTGGACTTGTGCAGGTTTGTTTCCTCTGAGTGACAGATGATGAATTTTAACCAGCCTTTAAAACTAACTGAGAAAAGGCAGGGACATATGCATTTCTGTAGTAAAGCAAGAGAAATCTTTTGAGAAATTTTAAGAGTCGGGTTGTTTTCATCAAAGCTCTACAGGAAGCTCAAAGTGCCTAAAACATTTTCCCTTTGAAATTTGGCCTCAAAGAGCAGATTGTGTGCGCTGGCTGTCATTTGAAAACACCCTTGTCCCATATAGCTTGGATAAAGGAAGCTTTTTGACAAGGCTAGAAGTATAAAAGGGCAACAGGGACCTGAGCTCGCAGCTATTCTCATCTCCCAACATCAGTAAGGACCTAAGGTCGCATCCCTGTAGTCGACTGAACTGCAGACCCCACTTCTTTCATCCCTGACAGATGACACAAAAGAGCCAAATCTCCTGGCTGCTGGGCTCCTCGGGAATCCAATGAAAAAGCCAGTCCACAAAACAAAGGTATTTATGTTAAAATGGCTGCCTTGAAATCCCCAGTGTCATTCCTCATAACATATTTTTAGCTCTTCCAAGATTTGCAACAGTTATTTGTCTATTCATGCATAAAATAACAGAGTCAGAGTGGTGACAAAGATGAGCAGAGTCCATTGGAAAGTAATCAAACTCACAGTGAGCAGAGAGCGTGGAGGGAGGTTTTCAATCATGCCTGAGCAAAATTACACCGCACCGCGAACATGTGGCTTTTTGACTGTCTGATCGAGTGTTGCTGTCCTGCTCAGCAGTTCTAAAGAAAATGCTGAGTACAGGTGCATGAGCTGTCAATCACTACTTTTACCCTGCCTATTCATGTGCATATGCAGACAGGCAAAACATCCTGAGGATGTTATTTCTGCGCAGAAATAGAATGAGATTAAAGGAGAGGAGGTCAAAAGTCTGAACTGACTTATTTCCTCTGCTGCAGAGCGGATGCACATTAATCTGCTCAACAACTAACTTTATTTTTTTTATTGAAGTGCTTTTGAATTTGTTGGACTTAATGAAGGAAATCTAGTTAGTAAGAAGCTTCAAGCAATTCACAAATCAAAGCAGTTTGCTTTGACATTACAGAAGTTGCACTTTGAAAAACCGGAGAATTACATAACTGCTACATTAGATATCTAAGTATTTAGGACATCTTTAAAGGCCAACTTTCATGTTAAACGTATGTAGAAGACCTTGTCGTGCATCAGGTCCACACTGAAAATTGCCAATGCAAAAATGTGCAAATACTAGTCCAACGGGGCTTTCCTGCCACTCCACCTGAAAACAGCGCCCCCAGCAACAGACTGGAAGTGACGTAAGACTAGACGAACGCTCCCGACTCTACAGATAAAAACATGGATCACAGCAGGAGGAGGCGACTCCGAATACGATATTCATCACAGCTTTAAGGCCACAGCTATATGTAGAGACATGAAAATGTGGAAAATAACATGGAAAAAAAATCTTTGGTAAGTCATGTACTATTGTCCTGTGAGTCCAGATTTAGCTTTCCGTTAGTTATCAGGGTTCTACACACTTTTCAGAGCCGCGCGTTCACAATACCGCTTCCGTAGTACAGCTGAGATGAGCAGCTGCTACCCAGACAACAACAAAAACACAGTTAGAGAAACTCTGAACTTACAGGACAATAGTACTCATTCGTTCGTTCATTCTACTGAAAGCATTGATGAAATGAAGGAGTTTTACTGCAGACAATGTCT
The DNA here is from genome assembly GCA_023101725.1 of Atherinomorus stipes. Classification (NCBI taxonomy): domain Eukaryota; kingdom Metazoa; phylum Chordata; class Actinopteri; order Atheriniformes; family Atherinidae; genus Atherinomorus; species Atherinomorus stipes. The sequence continues at coordinate 176,125 of JALJCO010008014.1, read as the reverse complement.
GATAGAGGCTGCCCCGTCTCCGCCATTTTACAGGATGTCCACCGAAGGGCGACTCAACACACTGGCCCTCATTTATCAAACGATCGTACGACAAAAATCTGTGCGTACGACCGTTTCCACGCAAGACTCGGCATTTATCAATTTGAACGTGATCGTAGGATACGATCAAATCTCCCGACAGCTCTGAGTTCGTGTACGCAAGTTTGAGTCAGTGAGGGTTTGCAGCAGCGCAGCAGAACATGAAAATATTTATTAACCAAACGGCAAACTGTCATTTAAACATAAGTATTCACATATCAGCACTAAGAATGAACCCATTTGTAAAGAAAAAGAAAAAGGAAAAAAGGGGATGTAGAATGTATTCCCCAAATTACAAAAATAGCTGTGACTGAATTTAATTCCTCCATTTATCTCAACAAATTATTAAAATCATTAACATATAGTTCTAGGAGACAAGTGCTTTGCACTGTTCGTGCATCTCCTCACCCCGCTGGTAAACCTGCCACATAGGAGTGGAGAAAGGCATCAGTACGCACACGCGCAGGTGCCCAGGTGGGGGCTGCTTCGGCTGCAGGAAGGCAGGTTGGACGGTCTGATTCGGACCCGGCGGGATGAAACGCTGCTTTAGACTCTGAGAAAATCTACAAAACAATCTTGTCCTGTGCAGTGCTGCACATCACTCGGACCATTGGAGAGTTTTGATACGCAGTCGGAGAAGATGCGGCGGGAGCCGCTCTGCAGCCCCCACTAGGCTATGGAGGAGACCGCAGCTGATCCGTCATTTCTAATAAGTAATCTATACTTTAAAGTTGTATAAGTGCTGAGTCAGACCGTCTGTTAGCTTTGCAAATGCAAGTTATCTTTTTTCTGTCCCTGTCTGGGTCAGGCTCGGGTGTGACCGGCATCCACCTGTCACCTGTTAGAGCGCAGCGGTTGCACTCGTGACGGGGTGGGGTGGGGGGGGTGGGGGGTGGGGGGGTGGACGGTGCCAGTGAAATCTTTTGATGGTAAGTTTCATATTGGACCACTTTTTCTTGACCCATTGGCTAAAGAATTGTGACGTTGCTATCGGATGTGGGTTATTATTAAATTTCATGACTAATAAAACGAATAAACCATATAAACAGGCCTAGATTGAGACTTTTATTAATATCTCAGCCGGTCGTTCACACCGGTGAGGCTGACTGATCCTCTTCTGTGCAGCAATTTTGTGCACGTCTCTGACTCCAGTTTTTAAGCTGCCAAACACCTCTTTCATCTTTCCCACCTCACAAATGAGGAATTCTGTCTTGATCCCCCCAAAAGTTTCTTTTTTGGCAGAATCTCTCCTCTCCATGGTCCAACCTCGCTGGGTGAAGCCTCATCATTATGCATGTTTAAGGGCGCAACCGTGGGCGTGACATTTAAATTACGATGGATTTCAGCTGTGGAATTTATCAAGACTCTTTTGTTTGTACGACGAGAGTGGACATCCTTAGCCTCTGAGCCACTGTCCTGACAAATCTCCACCTAACAGCAGCAGGACATTTAGCCTCTCACTCTGTCCACATCATGTCCTACAGAACTGCACCACATTTAGCCTCTGACTCTGTCCACAGATGTCTCTGCTCAACAAACAGCAGCAGGACATTTTCCCTCTGACTCTGTCCACAGATGTCTCTGCTAACAGCAGCAGGACATTTTGCCTCTGACTCTGTCCACAGATGTCTCTGCTAACAGCAGCGGGACATTTAGCCTCTGATTGTCCACAGATGTCTCTGCTAACAGCAGCAGGACATTTTGCCTCTGACTCTGTCCACAGATGTCTCTGCTAACAGCAGCAAGACATTAAGCCTCTGACTCTGTCCACAGATGTCTCTGCTAACAGCAGCAGGACATTTTGCCTCTGACTCTGTCCACAGATGTCTCTGCTAACAGCAGCGGGACATTTAGCCTCTGATTGTCCACAGATGTCTCTGCTAACAGCAGCAGGACATTTTGCCTCTGACTCTGTCCACAGATGTCTCTGCTAACAGCAGCAGGACATTTTGCCTCTGACTCTGTCCACAGATGTCTCTGCTAACAGCAGCGGGACATTTAGCCTCTGATTGTCCACAGATGTCTCTGCTAACAGCAGCAGGACATTAAGCCTCTGACTCTGTCCACAGATGTCTCTGCTAACAGCAACACCGTCTCATGGCTCATACAAAGCCGCTAAAAGTGACCGAGGAGCCAACATGAACCGTCCTGGGAGGAAGAGAAGACGTCCTGGAAGCCGAACATGAGCTCAGTCTGAAGGGACGACAGTTTCCTACCTCCTTTTTTTATTATTCTTGCTCTGCGGTTGGAAATCCTCGCTTTTCTCAGGCAGTGGAGAAAACACATGTCCAGATCTGACGCGGCAGCAGTTCTGCGGGTTGCGAGTCATCTCTCCACGGTCCGTGAGTCGGCGCCACCGCTCTCTCCATAGGAAAACACTGGGATGGCCAGTGCAAAGCCTGGATAACACGGATCATGTGTACAGGCGTTTATGAGTCCCGCCGCCGGCTTTGAGCTCCAGATGTTAAGAGGAACAGAAACAAACACTGAAACACGCAGAAGCTCCAGCAGCTGCGCCGGCTAAAGCTAAGCTAACGTTGCCAGGACCCTGCTGTGGCTGAGACAGTCCAAGGAGAAGAGGACGTCTCTTGCGGCGATCAAGAAGGTGCTGGTCTGGTGAGTTAAGCCTCAGCTGCAGAGGTGAGGTTCAGAAAGAAGACGGATGTTAGAAAGATGATGTCTAGCTGTTCATCGGTTATTGTTTGGCGTTGGTTTGCTGTGGAATTCACATGGCTTCACCTACTCTGACGTCAGAGGTCACATGTTTCCAAAACCGTGCAGTGTTTGTGAAGAGGAGTTTGATCCCCTCCCCTCCCCTTTTTAAAGATCTCCTTCCACTAAAAAACAGTTTAACATGCTCCTTCTGAAATATGGAGGGTCACCCCTGGTTACTTACACATGCTAGCGGTGCGTTACCTCCATTGGCTGTGTTACTCTTCATAGAAACAATACGGAGAAAGGAGTGAATCGGGAAAAGCCTTTCGCTTCTACGTCACATCAAAAATAGCGTATCCCACGTGGGTTTATATCCGCCCATAGGAAGGCAGGTTACCCTCCCCTCCGCACTAAAAGTGAAGACAGCACAACTGTAGCTTCGGAGTTGAGAAGCTAATTAGCTAACTGTTTGCTAGCATGGCAGAGCAAACTCGTTCGTGTCCTCTGTAACACACACACAGCGAGGGGCGGAGCTTTCTTCATACATTCATGGGAGGGAGCCAATCAGACGGAAATTCATGAGAAGGACCCGGAAAAGCTGCCGTTGGACCACAGGCCACTCTTCTAGTACACAAATACAGCTGGATACAAAGATACCAGACGTTTTTCGACAGAAACGATGCAGAATGCATCTAATAATAATGGAGAACACAGCAATATTAATGACATGACCATGGAAGTACATCTTTAAGAAACACTTTTGTAAATCAGTTGCTGCCTCATCTCAGGGAGGATTTTCTGCCGTTATAAAGAACATGAAAGATGCACTTTAAGTATGTTAAAGCACCAGATGATTACACACTGGATGACTTGTCTGACTCGTTCTCTGAATGAGAGTTTGAAGTCTAACATCTTGTCATCAAGGAATCATGAATTATTTAGCGCGTGTGGGCGCTATATTTAGTTTAAAATGTCCCAAACTATTGATCTTTGTTAAATGTGAGAACAGTTTGTGGACAACTTTCTTGTGCTCAAGAACAAAACTGAGAAAAAGCAAACATTGCATCAGTCATGTTACATCCACACATGCTGAATATCAAAAGGGTTTGTCAGAGGGGTATATGGCCTAGTTCACAGCAGAAGACACTATTGCAGAGATCCTGCTCAGAGTTACAGCGCATCACTGCTGCCTCACTTCTCTCTTCTTAAGATCATGTTTTCCACATCAAACACTCACTTCCCCATGACATTTTTTAAAAAAACGACACATCTTAAAACCTAACTCTGTTCAGACAAGCGTTAAACTGAGGTGTTAAGGTCAAACAAAATGTTAAGGATGAATCAATTTCCCTGCAAAACATAATGCAAAGAAAAATGTCTCTTCTACCTCTAAACTGGCTCCATTTGGTGACTCTTTTGTAATCATAGTTTATATTTTGAGACTTTAAAAGAAATGGCAGAAATAGGTTATTGTTGAGTGAAAAAAAAGGTCCATAAAATTGATAAAGAACTGATAAATGAAGCTGCTGACATGCAACTGAAGAAAGGCATTTCTTCCTCAACGTCATCCTAATTACTTCATGTGCTGTCATTCAGTTTTGCAGACGTAACGAGCCAAGTTGCATGTCAGCAGCTCTTGAGGAATAGACTAGGACACAGAGCAGGTGTCAGTCATGCAGAAGTTGGGGAGATTAATTCCAGGTTTCTCCAGGCAATACAGCCAAAAAACCTAAAAGGATTTAGGCTCCATCAAAATGAGAAGAACTGTGGATGTGGATCGCATATGTAAACTGAGTGGATGTTAAAAACTTCATACAGTCCGTATTTTTGTGCACAAACGACCTAATATGTGTGTGTGTTTTTTTAGAGGACTTGTTGATTTTATATTGCAGTTATATGTGTCATCAGCACGTAATTTGAGGCAGAAAAATTCTTGTCTGGGGACATGTACAGCTGCCCAAATTACTTAACATTGTGCAGCTTTACGTGTCAGTGACACGCAATTTGAGGAAGTTACGTGAATGTAGCCACATTCATATGTGGTGATGGTAAGCTACGTATGTAGCCAGCTTGTCTGAGTTAACCCCGCCCGCCTCGAATGTCAGAGTGATCACTCAGTATTCATAGCTCTGCTCATAAATATGATCACGTTCTGCTCAGAGACCCGTTATTTTGAATCAGGTGTGCTAGAACAAGGAAACATTGAATAAATGCAGGACTAGGGTTCGGTTCTCCTGCTCTGCTGTACATGGTTCTGTTCAGGATATGTAGCCCATTTCCACTGGAAACACTTTCTGCTTAAATTTACTGACAGTAAGAGATTTGCAACATCTGCACAGCTATTTTCATAAAGTTATAACTTTAATGCACATCAGAAACAGCTGCTTGTTAAAATAAAAAGAAATTGTAAATTTTCATTTGCACAAATTAAGTTGAGCAATTTTCAAGTATTTTGCCTCGTGTCAATCATATCTCCTGTTATACCGTTATTGCAAAATGTATAATTTATATACTGATAAATATTTTGGGCCATATTGTCCTGCCCTATATGTAACCATTAACTCCGTACATGATGGTATTACATTTTGAGAGAGAGAGAGAGAGAAGAGATACTTTATTTTGGAACACAAGTCAAGGATTATTACACTGAGGTAAAGTTATACTTGCAAATAATTGAACCAAAAAAGGTGTAGGCTGAAGCAATAGCTTATATAATGCTGTTATAACGTTGCATAGAATCACACTGAAACAAACAAACAAACAAACAAACAAAAAACAATTACAACAACAGCTGATATAGAAGCTTAGATTGAAGACTATAGGAAAACCAATCTGGAGTAAGAAAACATACATCAAACCACAAGTCTATATTCGTCAACTGTCATGAGTTGAAACATTTTTTACAATTTACAATATTAACTGCACATTTTACACTGCAACAACTCAAATCTTAGCAAGTATATTTTTCTCATATCTAGTCAAAATATCTCATACACTCAAAATAAGACAAAATTACTTAAAGCGAAACATTTCAGTGAGATATAAGATCTTGTAGTGAACTTTTTTGTCCTATTTTAAGAGTGGCCAAGATCTTTTTGCTTGTTATAAGCAAAAAAATCTGCCAATCAAACAAGCAAAAGTTTTTTGATTTCTTGAAATAATATGTATTGCTTTGAAACAAGATCTTATATCTCACTTAAATGTTTCTCTCTAGGTAATTTTGTGTCATTTTCAGTGTGATGAGATATTTTGACTAGAAATGAGAAAAATATCCTTACTAAGATTTGACTTTTTGCAGTGCAGCTCATCTCTGAGCTCATTCCACAAGTTTTCCCCTTTAGAAATGCATCTACTTCTTAAGTTTGTCCGTACCTTTATTTTTGCAAACATACACATTCCCCTGAGATCATATGAACTTTCTCTGAGTGAGAATACCTCCTTAATGCAGTGAGGAAGGAGGTTTTGTGTGCCTTGTACAATATATGAGAAGTTCTTAGCTCAACTACATCTACAAATTTTAAGGTATTGAATTCAATGAAGAGTGGTTTTGTTGGTTTGTAATATTCTGAATTATTTATCATTCTTATGGCTTTCTTTTGTAACTTAAAGGATATGTATCTTTTTTTTTTCTGCCCCAACCTTACTTCTATGAGTATACGTGCATTTACTCACCGGTAAAGTTTCTGCATCACTTTGAGTCGTTCGTAGATATTATGTTAAGTCACCCTTTGGTGCACGTCTAGTATCATGGTGGAGACAGGGGAGTCTCTATATAAGACATTATCTGCAATAAAATTCCTTAATTTTTGCCAATACTTTAAGTAGAATGAACGAACGAGTACTATACTATATCAGATTACGGCGTTTAACACTTCCACTTCCGGTCCTTGTTATTAACAACCATCTCTGCTCTGTTATACTAATAAAATCGGATAAACTCCAATCATATTTATGTTTACATTCTAAACTGAAAATATAGTAAAACAAGAACTATAGAAGAAAGAGATACTGCCACAAGAAATGGACAAAGCTATAAATTAAAAACAACAAAGTTGTTTATCCGCTATGGAACGACACAGACACTTGTCACCACAAGAACACTAGAACGATATAACTAAATTACTAACGAACTAATCAGTGTTTTAAATAAAACAAACAAACAACATACGAACATATATCTACCACCTATATTATAATAGTGGAACTACGCCCTGCCACCAGAGGAAAAAATGTTAGCTTATGAGAAAGTATTACTATTTAATTTTTTAAACAATTAATTATTTTTTAATTTTATCGATAAATATAAATATTTAAATTATCATTTATTTAGATTCAACTCAATTCAATAGTTTAATATATCTCTATTAATTAATCAACATACAACCAACTTTAATATTGTGATATAGATAGCTATAAAAAATAACAAAAATAGAAATGAAAGAGAATGAAAGAGCAGCAATATAGAATTGGATTTACCAACAGCATGAGAAAGTGTAATTTATAAGTCAAAAACATGAAAAACAGAAATAGAGATCTTAATTTATTGAATATATATAATTAAAAATTAAAATTACAAAAAAAATATAAAAATAAGATGTTAACGTATAAATTTAGACATAAATCATATAAGAATATAAAATAATAAATATATAAAATTATTAAAAATAAAAATTAAAAATTAAATATTAATCATAATTCTAGATAATAAAAAATAAAAACTAATCTTTAAAAAGTTAATACTTAATACAATTACCAAAAAAATAAAAATAAATAAAATAAATAAATAAAAAACGTAATTAAACAAAAAAATATATAACAAAAAAAAAAACAATATAAAAAACAGAAAAAAAACATATACTATATAATAAAAGAGAGACAAAACAGAACCAGATACTGGCAATAGCACGACCAACACCCAGAACCAGCACATCGTGCTGAAAATGAAATCCAGACGCATAACGAACGAATAAAAAGACAAGAAATAGATCGAACAGAACACGGACATCACGCATGTAGCTTAGTTCTCCGTACCATATATATATATCAACCATAAATATACATAATAAACCATCGCTTCCCAACACTGAAAACTAGTATAGACACCCCAGAGAAACCGCGCCCGCAATCCTGCTATAAACATTATTCTTAGCATAACGCCACCAGCGTCTGCATTAATAGTATGGATCGGAAAAAAAAATGTACGGCGAATATGGATTCATGGATGGAAATGACCAAGTACAGGTTACGTCGAATAATCCCACCAATCCCAATTTATAATATTATTCATCCACAGCAACATAAATATATAAACAAACTAAATAAAACAAAAAAACTAACCAAAACAACACTACGCAATATACAAGCCAGAATAAATAGTTTAAAGATATATATCAAAAATCCACGCGACAAAGCGGTAATAAGACCCTTTTACTCCTCATCACCACACCCAACAATAAAAAAAAATGAAAATTGGGGTTATTCGAATATACAATTTAAAAAAATTATAACAGAAAAACGGATGATGGCTAGTAGTAAAAAGCTAGCAATATGAAAGATGTAGATTATTGAGTAAGAATAAAAACAAAAACACACAGAATCGGAACCCCTCTTCTGGATCCCCACATCTATCACACTAAAAACGGGAGAGTAAGAACCCAGATTATTATATGTTTGTGTATTGAAAAGACACAAAATAAAAAACACCGAAAAAACATGCCGCCAAGTAAAAGCATGAAGAAAGGAAAGAGGCGGGGGTGCCACCCAAAACAAAAAAAAAAAAGTGTTTTTATAAATATAAATCCCACACCACCGCAAAACAAACACCTTTGTCCCGCTTCATCATTTAACACAACTTCATCTAAAAAAAAAAAAAAAATATATTTTTGGTTTTGTCCGATTTAAAAAATATAAAAAAGCAAAAAACGCTGTCGTTAACATGGCCCCGAAGAAGAAAGTCCAAAATTTTTAACCTCCCGGGACCGGAACGCGGAAGCGTGATAATCCCCTATTGTCCTGTGAGTCTAGATTGAACTTTCAGTTAGTTATCAGGGTGTTCTACAGACTTTTCGGGGCTGAGAAGAGCAACCCAGACAACAACAAAAAACACAATTAGCTAAACTCTGGACTCACAGGACAATAGTACTGATTCACCCGGTTATTCTACTTAAAGTATTGATGAAATGAAGGAGTTTTACTCCTTCTGTACCGGTGAGTAAATGCACGTATCCACTCACAGAAATGATTCTTGCTTATAATAAGTATTAATCATTATTTTCATTTAAAAGTAACTGAAATATGCAAGAATGTAAAGTTTATTTACTCATTTTACATAATTATAAAGTGATCATTTTAAGTTTATAGCAAATGTGAACTACTTAAGTAGACTATATTTAATTAGATTATAGTTTTCTGAAATATAAAATAGCCACTAGATGTCAGTAATGCGCAAGTATAACACCAAAGCTGTCTGATCTCAAAACAAGAAGAAGAGACTGGGCATGTGCAGACTGTAAGCTAACTGACATGCTTGGCGCCTGCGCGGGAGGAATTTTTTTAAAAAACTAAATATGTTATAAACATTATATTTTATTATAATTCTTATATTAATATATATTCCAATTTACAACCGAAAATTTTTATATCACAAACCTCTTTCCAATGACCCACTTACTTCCTAATAAATTTGGTCGTTTTCAATACCCATACCCGAGACACTGACTCACTTTTTCGCTAACCCCAATTACATCCTACCCTATCTTCAAACAATAATACATCCGCTACAGTTCAAACCAACCCAAACCACCTCCACAGACACAACATCATTTATAAGACAAGATCTAATATAAATAAATATACTTACCCCCACCAACAAGGTGCCCCCCCCAACACTTTCTTATAATTCCTTTTTTTAATTCATTCATTTCTACACCGACTTAACACACCTACTTTCACATCCCTACACCAAGCAAAAAGAGAAAGGAACAGACAGGGCAGAGGCCGCTACAAAGCACAGAACGAAGAGAGAGAGAGAGGGGGGCGGGGAACTGCTTATTTTTAGTGTTTTTTAGAAATTTATTTTATTAAATTATACATATATATAATAATATAACTTTATATAATAATATATCTATTTATAAAATTATCTGCTTTTTTTTTCTTTTCTTTGAGAGAGACAAACTTACAACACATTATAAGAACATTTTTCTCCTCTTAACATACCCTCGCCCAATCCCACCACAAAATATTATATTCCCCCCAAAACCCCCCAAAAGTGAAATTTGATGTCATGGCACCTTTAAGACGTTTAAGTCTGACTTATTTTGTTTTTACAGACTGTCGTTTTTCAGAGCAAAATGTTTTATTTCACCAAATTAATGTCTCATATGTTGACAAAATGCGATTTGAAAAACTTATTAAAAAAATCATCTTACTAGCTAGCTTTTGCTGCATTTATTTCCTTTCTTTGCTACGTTTTTGTCTTTTCTGACAACAGTTTTAATTAGCAGCATTTCTTCCGCCATATAGAGTTGTTAAATATGTACTGCTACCCCATTAACGGTCATAAAAAACAACATCCTTCCTTAAAGGGCCATTGGGTAATCGCGAGCAGCTCCCACGTACTTTTCATGCTGCGTTCGCGTGAAACCGGGCAGACGGACGACATCCGCTGCATGTAAAGTTATCACTGGCCTCTATGTGAAGATGTGGTCCGTCAGTTACAGTGACATCAGTCCACATCTGATTTGTTGTCATGGCGATGTCCTATTGTTTTCCCTGACCCATGTTTTACCGTCTTTCGCTCGGCTTCATTGATTAAAATGACATCTGGTTTGTTACCAACGGCCGTCTGCCCGACTGCACGTGAACGCAGCATCAGTGAGACGCTGGTTTCTCCCACTGCAGCGCGGTGACTCTTCAAAGGCATTACCTCGAACTGAGCTGAAAACTCCGGTGTGTCCGGTGAGTTTCTGTGTTTTCCTACTGTCACGCTTCTCCTGAACGCAAAAACATGGCGATACGACATGGCAGCCTCCACCGAGCCGCCCCGCTCGATGTGTGAATGAATGATACGGACGGCAAATTTAGAACTTAGAGGAGCACTTCAGTTTGTTGATGGGAGTGATTACTGATTAATGAAAAAACACTTTTGAACCAAATAATCATAATTTTTGTGAATAAATAACAGGAGAACTTAAACAATATCCCTTTAAAAGCAGAGTGAAGCAGTGAAGGATAAACCCCTTAAAGAGAAAGTTATTAAACTGTGAATAATAGTTTTTGGCTTGCTGATAAATATATATGTATATATATATATATATATATATATATATATATATATATATATATATATGTATGTGTGTGTGTGTTTGTGTGTATAATAACAATGCAGAGTAGAAACTTATATACCGGCAGTGGGTTGCTTAGTATATTTGTACTGTTGGAATTATGTAGGGAAACATTGAGAAAGAGATGACCATTTTAGTTTTTTAATGTCTTCTACCAACTTTGACTTGATTCACATAAATGTGAATCAACTCGTTTTGGACAGACACTGACTTTCATTTATCTCCTCCATTTTCCAGGTGCAGCAACATGATGTTTAATCAACACAATAGTTTTCACTTTGTTGGAGCTGCTGCTAAAGTTGAGGTAAGTATATGTGATGGCATTAACAGTTTGACTTGATCAACTGTCTTTAGTAATGTGTGAAATTACATCTCTGTTTTCTTATTCTGTTGGTTCAGCATGCAAACGGACAGGGTTGTGTGAGTGTGTTGCAGTTCTGTTGAAGGTAAGAGTCACCAAAGTGTTTTATACCATTTTTACAAAATGAAACATGGTTCACACATTTTGGACAACTTCAGACATGAATGCCTGTATTGCCTGTGCACATATGTATGAAGGAACATTCTCAGACCTTTATGTCACATTCCCAAAACTCACATATGTTTAAAGTCATGAGACATTTCATACCACTTTTGGACACGTAACAAGTTTTTGAATTATTGCAATAACTTGAGTGATGCAAATGTAAATGAGCATTCGGTGACATGTAAATTTTAAAGAATGTGCATTTGATACCAACAATTACTACACATTTCACACAATTAAAAACACAATCTAATTTCAATACTGTATGTTGGATAACTTTTAAAATGGAGATTTGTGCTATGATAAAAGGATCACACTACTTGGTGCCTCTGTTGCCTCGTTCTGAAGCCACAGCTGTCGAGCCTGAGCTTGAACAGTTACATTTAAAACATGAATGTTTTCATAATTGAAGTCTTATCTGTATCTTGTTTTCTTTGTAGATGAAAGCATAATTTGTACATGTACCAACTTTGTCACGTCAAACAACGTTCCTGGGACAGCTTGATGGAGACCCAGCTAACTTAAAGGTGCCATGACATCAAATTTCACTTTTCTGGGGTTTTGGGTGTATAATATGATCTGTTGTGCACTGATGAGGTCATGTGAATGTCAGAGTGAGAATCAAAGTTCCTGTTTATGGTCTGTCAGCTTTGTCTCTCTGCTCAGAAACGGTTGAATCAGACAGCAGCTTATCATTCTACGTAGTTCCATCATTCTACGTAGTTCTATCATTCTACGTAGTTCCATCATTCTACGTAGTTCTATCATTCTACGTAGTTCTATCATTCTACGTAGTTCTATCATTCTACGTAGTTCCATCATTCTACGTAGTTCTATCATTCTACGTAGTTCCATCATTCTGCGTAGTTCCATCATTCTACGTAGTTCCATCATTCTACGTAATTTAATTGCTCCAATAAGAGCACACTATCAAGTAAACAGCGCCCCCCCCCTATCTCTCTCTCTCCTAACTGTTTATGCACCGTCCGCTCCCCTCCCCCTCCCTGTCTGATTCAGCTGCGTGTATGGAGCTAGTAGTAACTTCTGTGCAGTCAGGTCTGGGTTTTCAAACAAATGGATTTAAAAGCAAACTTGTGCAGTAACACTGAGGGAGGGGGCCACAACCTTGGTATTACCTGTAAGTTTATTTATTTTCTAAATGCTGTCTTGTCTGATAAACGTAGCTCACACTGTCTGAAGTGCCCATGTTGCTAGCAGTTAGCCTTTAGCAAAGTCCGACCGCAGCTTGACCTAGATTCTCCAAATAAGGTCATAGCCAAATAAGGTGTAGCCAATCAAAATGAAGTCAACGTGGTCTCCGGGTAAAGCTGCATATCATCACCGGACCCAACTGTATGACTGAGGAAGTGAGGTCTGACGTTTCAAAACAATACTCCGCTGTAAAAAATGCCGTTTTTTTCTTTGGAGTATTTACATATGCAGTAATGCCAACAACATAAACTAGTTTTTAACTGTTATGTCATCACTCCTTTAAAGGTCCTTGGTGTGAGAGGAGGATCTGCTGGAAGGAAGATTATATTTCTGATGGCTTCAAGAGCTAAGGTAAGTCCATTTAACTGTTGCATAGTTTGGCCAAGAAAAATGTTGCACCTCACGATTTTAAACACAATTTTCATTCTTAGAAACTGATTTTGTTATTTACAGCATTTAATTAAAATCTTTAAATGAGATTTCCTGCAAGCAGACAAATTGTGTTGAGTTTGGTACATTAGAAATCTCATCTGTTCAAATGCATGATACACTGCAGAACAGCATGCTGTCAAGAGTCACCACTGAAGAGGATGAGAAATAAAGTCCTGATTTCAGCCACTGATTTCATATGCTGCTGTTTGTAGAGTGAAGACACCTAACTGAGGAGGGACGACAACACTTCTTCAAGTACATGGTCAGTATTCACATTTTACTCTACACTTAGTCTCAGACTCGTGTTTTTTGTGGTATAACGGAACGTTTGTTTCTCAACTCCAGAATGTGAACAGTGAGGAAGCTGAGGACCAGACACACCTCCAGGGGCTTCATGTGATTGATTCATGCAGCGGTGTCGATGAAGAAGAGCTGATGGATGTCAGAGTGGTGATGAAGGTAGAGGACCTGCCGCACAGCCTGGACGTATTTCCTTTGGACATGCCAGACTTTTAGGACTGATCTGCACTGAGTTTGTGGACTGTGAAAAGAAACTTGAGTCACATTTAAGTTCTTCAAGAAAGTGCTGATGATCTTGGATGCTGAGGAGCTGCGCCCAAAGATCAATACGCTTCAGTTTGGTCACAAGTTACAGCTGAACTGTTCAGGCGAAGGAACTGTTAAGAACCACATTCTGCTTAATGGATTTTGTCTTTTGGTGGCCGAGCAAAATGTCACACAGACTGGAGAAACGCACAGAACCCAGACGGAGACGTCTGACAGCCGTTGTCCCTGCTGTGGGACTGCATGGCCTCGGCTGCTTTCACAAACTGACTGGTTGAATCCAAATGTTCTGTTAAAAAAACTTTTTGTATGTATTTCTGTGATGTTTTCATCAAAATAACATTGCAATGTTAAAAGCTCAATGAGGATATTAATGTTGGAAAAAGTACCGTTATCAGGGCTGATTTGGTGTCATTATGTAAGAAATTCCTGAATGTGAAAATGTTAAATGTCATAATGCCTTTCAACACCATGGATTTCAGTTAGGAGTGTTACTTCACGTGATACAGGACCAGGATAGTTTTTTGCAAAGCTCAGACGCTTGTTTTGGAGGCTTTGTTCTTTTTGCAGCCACCCCCCAAACTTTTTATTCACTGACATCCTTTTATAGGGTGCTGTAAACATGTACAAACTAATTCTACAAAGTCGGGTTTAAGGAGGTCATTTGTTTCAACTGTCAGAGAAGAAATTGTTAAAGCAATATGCTAATCTGTCATGAACTACAGAATTTACAACATTTTTTAAAATTGCATTTAAATCTGCGCGCAACACTTGTGGTGTTAAGATTGCATTGATACATTTATTTGATGAAACCGTTAATCCAGCTGCCTGACCTTTGAAATCTTTCAATGTTCTGAAGAAATGTTTCACACTATCTTTAAGATTTATGTAAATTTTATTACATGACAAATTTCCATTTACTTTTTTTTTTAGATCATTATTACAAATCTACCAAATAAACCTTACATAAAACACTTTCATTTGTGTAATAAAGCCTATTTATTTATAATACATAATCCTCAGGTTTATGCATTTAATATTAATAAAGAATAATTAAATTAAATGAATGATGATGAGAGTATTCATTTTAAATACATATAAGTATATTGTTTGAATTGCATAATATATATGGGTAACCTGAGGATTATACAATTCAAATAAATAGGCTTAATTACACTTGTGAATAAGTGTCATGTAAGGTTTATTTGGCAGGTTTGTGTTAAAATTATCTTTTAAAAAAAGTAAGTGGAATTTTGTCATGTAATAAAATTACACAAATCTTAAAAATTAGGAGTTAAATATTTCTGTGAGTGTAAACCCCGAGAAATAAAATCCAGGTTTATCCTTTAACTATTGGATCAATGTTGTTTCCCCATACCTCTACACAGTAGGCAATGTTTGGAACTATGAGTGAACAGTATGTACATGGATTTCTGATATATATATATATTTTTTGTCTTATGAAAAATAGAAATAGTTTGACAATTTAGATTCAGTTAACTGTATTTGTGTTAGCCAGTTCAGTTTATCATCAACTATTACGCCCAGGAATTTTTTTTAAACACCCATTAATTTTTAACATCATTAACTTTAAGTTTAACTTCACAATTTACTTTTCGATTACCAAAAATAATACATTTTGTTTTGCTGAGATTCAGTGATAATTTTTTTTTTATATCGAATATTTAACAAGTCCTTTTCTGGTGTTGAGAAGGTGGCCACATTGCCAAGGTAGAAATAGAAAACCTTTTTCTTCTATGATATTCATGTTCTGATTTTTTATTGGGAAGTTTCAAACATGAAATGAGAGCCGTACTTCAGGAGAGACAACTCAGGGTGGCCGTAGCTCAAGAGGAGAGGAAAGTTGAAGGTTAGTGGTTTGATCTGGGTTTCCCCAGACCAATTCCTCAACATGGTGTGATAGTGTAAATAGAATGAGTAGTGCATGCATGGATTAAAAGGTGAGGGTGGTTTGTAGTGCTTTTACAAGAAAAGTGCTATATACTAATATATATACATGTATATATATACATACATAACTAATTTTCTGACATTTAAAAAAAAATTCACAAAAAATGAGGGAATAAAACAAGAAACAAAAATCCTTCTAGATAGAGACCAAACCCAGAAGTAAAACCTAGGAATTATGTCAGGTCACCACACTTCCGGCTCTTTAATTCAGGAGTTGAAGCCTAAATATGTAAGAATAAGCTTTATTTATACTTTATTTTCTTCAAGAAACAGTTACACTGAAATTTTATATGTAGGAAGTAAAATGAGTTGTAAATGGCTGAGATTATAGCAAGCTGAAGCGGAGAGGCTGCTGAAAAACTACACATCTTCTGTTTAACTGTTAAAAAGAGTAACTCTGAAGGATCAAATTCTCTCCTATCAAACACCATGTCATCGTTGCAAATGTCAACTATTACGCTGCAATAAGACAGTTGGAGAACGTAAAGGGTGAGAAGTTTATAGCGGTGTCTTTCTCGTAGCTGAAGGTTGGCAGCGAGTAAAGAAAATCAAAGCAGAGATGCGCGGCGCCATAGAAACAACCCGGTTATTGATGCAATCAATCTTGCATCAGTATACGAGCACATCTCTTTTTATTTGGCATGTGTGTCTTTCTCCTTCCCACCCTTTCTCCTGATTGTTTTTACTTTATTTGCAAGTTCAGGCTCATCAGTCTTCTGGAACAGTACAGGGGGAAGGAGCAATCTCATAACTCTCTCATTACCGCCCCCAGTCTTGCCGAGAATAAGTACTAGTGCGGCTTACAGATAATGGCAAACTTTGCTTTTGGGACATTAAAATAGCGTTTCTGTAGCAGTTTTGCTTTCTGACTCCGAAGCTCATTAAGTGATGCAATAACAGGGCAAAGAAAACACGGTTAGAGTTCCTACAATGATATATATAAAAAAAAAGCTTAAATGGAGCACATGTAATATTTAGGGTGAGTCCTGAATGAGTTAAAGCTGAAAAGGGAAAAAAAAATGTTAAGATTACAAGATGAGCAGATTTTTGCACCATCTACCAAAATATTATTACTGATTTTGATGTTAAACATGAAAAATGAGTAAATTCACAAATGCACTCATGTACGTCTGCATCAACCTTCAGTTAGAAAGTTTGCATGCAGTCAGGTTCCTCAAAATCTCATTAAGGGGGTGGACAGACTGAAGGCCAAATCATCGCTGTGGAGGTGATGGATGGAAATGAAAGCTACCCTGACTGTTTTACTAAGAGGGCACACTGTCTCTGAATGGCTCATCCATCCTCTTGTGATGTGGAAATGGAGCACCAAGTCTTCTGGACTGTCACCAAGCAGCAGAAACCTGCACTCCATCAGCCACATTTACTGGCCTTCCTGATAATGAAAACCTTAAAAACCAACAGCAAATGTAAAACAAAGCTTCAGAGAGAAAGAATAAAAAGAGTAGGCTAAATATGTGCTGCCAAGGTTAAAACTGTGGCCTCAATCTGTCAACAACATCTCCAGGAAACCCAGCAGCTCCTCTCAGCTGCTCGAATGATCTCCAGTCTAGACGGAAGGAGCAGAATTCATTTGTTTCCATCTTCATTGACATCAGTTGTTACTTTTAACCTGATAAAGATCATTATGAAGTCGGGGAGAGCACGGTGACACAAATGACTTGTGATTTATAGCTCTGATTCGCCCTTTGCTGGAGAGCCGATTCATATTCTGTGGCTGTGAGTATCGATAGAAATTGTCTCAGAAGTTATCACAACTTCAAACATCTCTTTGCCAACATCAATGAATTCATTTAATGAGTGCGTGAGACACACTGGACGGAGCACAGGAGGAATGCAAATCAAAGTTTTTATTACCTGAGCTGCATGCCTGCAGGTTGGGAAAGAAAAGCAGATATCCTGATGAACAGCTTCTCCTACTGGTTCCCAGCTACACCTGTTCCATCTGCCCAGGAGGCTTTCAAACACGTTCATGTTCAGTCAGAGGAGTAAGAACACTTATCTGAATGAATTTTGGAAAACAAACTGTTAAACTTATTTATCCGTGTGTGTGTGTGTGTGTGTGTGTGTGTGTGTGTGTGTGTGTGTGTGTGTTGTGCATATGATATTTATTTGTCCTCAAAAATTATTCATACTATCCAATTAAAGAAAAGGCTAAATTCTGTATAGTAATCCAAATAAAAAACTAATAATAAATAAAATTTTACAAAATTATAATTTAGTGAAATAAATTGTTGCTTTGATTCTAATGGTTGAAAAATAATAATTAGAAAAAAAAAACAAATAAAACAAAATAATCCCCAGATACTTTTAGGCACCTTTCCCATGAGCATGGACCAACATACCTGTCAACAGGTGCAGACGTCTAATTAGACGTTACAGAAAACACCTAATTGCAGTGATTGTTTCAAAGTGTTGTTCAACAAAATTTTTTAGCTTCGGAGCCCCATCATGCTTATTTTACTGGTTTTTATATTTTGTGTTTGTTCTTAATCTTTCTTTCCAACTCACAATTCCAAAATGGAAATTTTTTTTATTGTTACTTTCAGTTGGATTCATCTTATTTCACTGACAGCTCTATTTTTTTCCTTCTTTAGTTTTGAGGATATGAATAATTTTTGAGGTTTCCAACTGTATATAGTCATCAGTCAGTCACTTTTTGTACCGCTTATCCAGTTCAGGGTTGCTGGATTCTATCCCAGCTATTACCAGGTGAGAGGCAGGGACACCTGGACAGGTCGCCAGTCTGTCGCAGGGCCAACACAGAGAGACAGACAACCATTCATACTCACATTAATTCCTAAGGACAATTTAGAGTGATCAGTTAACCTAAAATCATGTCTTTGGATGGTGGAAGTAAGCCGGTGTACCCGGATGCACGGGGGAGACCATGCAAACTCCACACAGGAAGGCCGCTGTTGTGTTTCTCAGTCCTGGTGATCAGACCCACTGGCCTGCACATTTTAGATGGTTTTCACTTGATCCAGGTTAATGGGTTCTTTGCGACCTCTTAATGAGCCATTTGTCTCAGGCAGGTGTGTTGAAAGCCATAAACATCTAAACATGCAGGACCAGGATTGAGAAAAGCAACGCAATAATTTCTGACATCTGGAGATCTAAAATTGACATTCATAGAAATGACCAATGGTCACAGCAATAAGTGCACTACCAGAGCCGTTCAGGTGCCTTTTCCAAAGGCGGTCCTCATCCCAAACAGAGCTCTGGGTCTGATCAAAGCCAGGCACAGAGTTGTTTGTCCATTCAGAGACACCGTATTAAAATGGTGGCACAAATATGGAAGCTGCCATGTATGTGGATGCACAGCAAGTTTATATAAATGGTTTATTCTGAGAAAAAAATTGTTTCTTTTTCTTTCTTTGGTGGACTTTGGTGAAAGGGAAACCATGGTTTCAGTCCCTGGCGTGGCACTAATGGCCCTTTTTCCACCAGCACAGCTCAGCTTAACTCAGCTAAACTCAACTCAGTTCAACTTGGCTTGGTAGCTTTTCAATCACAATCCATTACTCCGATCACAAGTGTGCAGGGGTAAGAATAAAGCTGCTGCCACGTACTACGATTGTGACGTAAACAACAGCAGCAACAGTTCACACTCCATACCAGTAGGTGGCGGTAACACACCTCATTAATTGTCTGCCAGTGGCCAGTAAAAATGGCAACAGAGGAAGAAGACGAAGAAGAAAGATGAGTGGCATGGCTGCTATGATTTCTTTCAAAGCTGTTGGGGAGCTCAGTTGGTAACTTATCTGACTTTTAATCCAAAGTTCCCAGGTTCGAGTCCCTGATCAAGCAAACATTTTCTTTTTTTTTTTCTCCACAATCTTGTAGAGAATCTGAATCACTCCCCCACAAGCTCATATCTATCTATCTATCTATCTATCTATCTATCTATCTATCTATCTATCTATCTATCTATCTATCTATCTATCTATCTATCTATCTATCTATCTATCTATCTATCTATCATGGAGGAAAAAAAAAGTTGGCTTTATATGGGACTTAAACCTGGAACCATTGAATTAAAAGTTAGGTAAGCAACCAACTGAGCTATCTGAACTCAGAATAAGGATAGAGCAAGTAAAAAAATTTTCATCCATTGGTGGGTCCGGGGCCCGGGTCCCCTTTCCGTCGTTTTCTTTGGTTTTTTTTTTTTTTTTTTTTTTTGGGTCCTTCGGGGGGTCCCCTCCTCCCTCGGTTCCGGTTTCTGTTTTTTTGGTCTTTCCTTTTCCCTTCCCGTTCCCCCGTTTCCCCCCTTCCCTTTTTCTTTTCCCCTTTTCGGCCCCCCCTCGGCCCCGGCCCCCCCCCCCCCTTTCATCTTCTTCTTCTCGTCTTTTTCCTCTGTTGTTGTTTTTACTGGTGGCTGGCTAGCAATTTTTTAGATGCGTTTTATCGCCACCTACTGGTAGGGAGTGTGAAATATCACTATTTTAATGATGTCACCCTTGATCCTGACATCTGATTGGCTAACCCCTTTGCCAATAGGTGGCTTACAGTGAGATGTCATCAGACACAGCTCATTCCAGCACAGTCAGAACCTCGCCAGAGAAGGTACAGAAAATGTCTCACCTCCGCTCGGAAAGCCCTGAGTGGAAAAGCCCACTAACTGAGGAGGTGAGGTGAGCAGAAGAGTGATAGTGGAAAAGGGGCATAGGAGTGAACCACTGTGGGCCCTTGAGCAAGGTCCTTAGCTCTCGCTCCCCAGGTGCTGTGATAAAGCGCCCCACTGCTCTAGATGGGTTAAATGCAGAGATGAATCTCCCAATTGGAATCAATAAAGTAAAAAAAAAAAAATTGCAAAACAAACAAAAAACAAAGCAAAACAAGCATGATTATTGCAGTAAAGTGATTAAATCCAATGGAAACACATTAAAGGCATGTTCATTTTTCTATCACTGACCTCTCATTTAGTACCTCACTGCACCTTTTACTGTAAGTATCATCATGTACAACACTGAATTTAAAGCAGTTTTTATTTTTGGCGTTTGGCAATATAACTTTTAATTTCCGCTATACTGAAAAAATTATACCAAGTTTGGTCCAGACCAGAGGTGGACATTTCAGGTGCCAGAAAGTAAAAATCCTGGATCTACCTGTAGAACAGGTGTTTTCACTAACAAGTTCATTTACCTGCAGAGGAGCTGTACTTATTAAACCCAGCTACCTGAGTGAGTGCTGGACAGGATTTGTTACTTTCTGGAACAGGGATCTCCACCTCTGAGATCCAGTGTTCTGACAATCTTAAATTTGGTCAAATTTATTTATTTTTCTATTTAATTTAATTAGCTGGATGCTTTGGCTGCTCCTGCATGGATGCCATATGGTGAATTTATGGCTGCAGCTCTTTAACATGAACTTTTTATGAGGAGTCCATATGTTATAAAAATGAACATAACTTTAAATAAAAAATTTTCTTTTGCATTTATTAAGTGAAATCTGGACCATCAGACGTCATCACTGACTGGTGTCCCCCAACGTCCACAGCTCTTATTTTTTTAAATCTGCCTTCATCACTGGAAAGTTAAAAGGCCCTCACTCTGTGTTGAGACGCCTCATTGTTTCATATTTTACAGATTATTGCTGTTTACTATTTTTCTCAGTTTGTTTACAGTCATCATCCATCTGTGAATGGACTCAACTTTTCTGTATTCGTCTGAATCTGAGCACATTTACCTCAGAACATATTCACCGCCATGTCACATCTTATGACACATCATCAATAAGCTGTAGGGACCTGGTGTCTGTGGAAACCACTTGCTTCAGTGATTTGGGCCCTGTCCCAACACCCGCACTTCCATCCTTGCGCCCCTAGAATGCGCGCTCCCATTGAGGGTGTCCCAGTGCGTAGTGTGTCCCAGTTATCCAAGGCTGCTCGAGGGCGGAAGTCCGTCACGCCCCTTTTGCGCCCTCAAACCACACTTTAGTGCATAGTCTGCACTAAAGTCTGCATAGATGCAGACTTCACCGAAGCATATTACCCATAATTCTTTGCTGTATGTGACGTTTTGAACCATAAAGGCAGAACATGTCCATGTTTGGTGATGAGCTCCTGCCTGTGGTGAAAAAAATGTAATTTCAGATGTAAACATTGAAATATTTAATCTTTTATGCTGTAGGTGAAATAACTACTGAAGTTTGTCCTGTTACTTCAAAATATACTTTTAATATTAAAATTCAAAGCATTTGAATAATAAAAGTTATCAGTTTACTGATAAAAGTAGCTACATTAAATTTTAATTTTAAAACTTTATTTACATAGGTAAGTCCAGTCAAGACACAGTGTCTTTAACAAGGGAAACCTGTTTACCTGACATAGTTTAGTTTAGTTTAGTTCTATTATGGATCCCCATTAGTCTTCACCAGTGAAGACTATTCTTCCTGGGATCCAGATCTAACATAAATTTTGAACATGCAATCAACAAAAACCCAGGTTAACTAAATTAAAATACAATACTAAGCAAACATTTTAAAAGAAAAAAAGCAAAAACTAAATAAATATACAATATTACCAAAGCATAGATTTACAATTAAATTAAGGATAGAAAAATTATATAGCCATACTTCCGTGAGCCTCACAACTCATGTCACAGGTCTCAGTTCCCAATGTAACTCAAAGAACTTATACATGTTTTTATGGACATGTGGACATTTATGGACATTCTATGCTAACGATAACAGTCACAGAGCAACAATATAATCATTATTATACGTTTGTTTAGAATGCAGCAGTTATTTAACCTGTTCTGGTGAAATTATACAGAAACCATGTGGGACTCCGTAATTTTTCTCTGGCCCCCTGCCAAATCTGATCAGTGATGACATGTTTAGCTGCATGTCGTCATTTAATCGCTGGTTGTCTCAGTGGTGTCCAGAAAACAACGTGGGCTTTGTAGATAACTGGGAAACTTTCTGGGGCAAACCTGGTCTTATTAGGAGAGACGGCATCCATCCCACTTTGGACGGAGCAGCTCTCATTTCTAGGAATCTGGACAATTTTGTTAGTCAGTCAAACCATTGACAATCCAGGGTTGAGACCAGGACGCAGAGTTGTAGTCTTACACACCTCTCTGCAGTTTCCCACCTGCCGCCCTCCCACACCCCCATAGTTGACTGTGTCTGTCCCCCGAGCGCTTAGAATAAAATCCAAAAACACCTGTAAGGTAAATCACAATAACCTAATAAAAATTAAAACAATAAACGTAACAAAACAGAAAAATAAAACTATTAAATGTGGATTATTAAATATCAGATCTCTTTCTTCTAAATCTCTGTTAGTTAATGATCTGATTGGTGATCATCATGTTGATTTATTTTGTCTCACAGAAACCTGCAGCAGCAGGATGATCATGTTACTATTAATGAATCTACTCCACCAGATTACTTAAATTTTCATGTTCCTAGAGCCGCAGGCCGAGGAGGAGAGTGGGCTTAGGGGGCTGCTATCTTTCAATCAGGGCTATTTATTAATCCCAGACCTACGATTAGTCATAATTCCTTTGAACACTTAATTCTAAGCCTTTCTCATCCTAACTGGAAATCAGAGAAACCACTTTTGTTAGCTGTAGTGTATCGTCCACCTGGACCTTACTCAGAGTTTCTGACTGAATTTTCAGACTTTTTATCAAATTTAGTGTCGAATACTGATAAAGTTGTCGTTTTGGGCGAATTTAATGTTCATGTTGACGATAACAACAACAGCTTAAATATTGCTTTTCAATCTATGCTAGACTCAATCGGTTTTTCACAAAATGTTCACGAACCCACTCATTCTCATAATCATACTCTGGATCTTGTCCTGACGTATGGTATTGATAGTGAGGAACTGAAAGTTTTTCCACATAATCCTGTTCTGTCTGATCACTTCTTAATAACTTTTAAGTTTACTTTACTTGACTACACAATGGCTGAGAATAAATTCCACAACAGTAGATGTTTATCAGATAGCGCCGTTACCAAGTTTAAAGAATCTATTTCATCACTATTTCCTACAATGCCAGATGTTAACGTCACAGAAAGCATCTATTCAAGCTTTACTCCAGTTCAGATTGATCAGCTTGCTGATAAAATAGCAGTTTCAACCCGCACAGTACTAGATAATGTGGCTCCGTTAAAAAAGAAGATCATCTGTCAGAAGAAGGAAGCTCCTTGGTTTAATTCCCAGCTACGAGCTTTAAAACAGACATCTAGACATTATGAGAGGAAATGGCGCGCATCTGGCTTAGAGGAGTCTCACTTATAGTCTGGAAAGAAAGTCTAATAGTTGATAAAAAAAAATCCTTACGTAAGACTAGAACAGCTTACTATTCATCATTGATAGAGGAAAATAGGAATAATCCCAGGTTCCTTTTCAGCACTGTAGCCAGGCTGACGAAGAGCTGCAGTGCTGCTTGAGCCATCCATTCCCCCCACTCTCAGCTGTGACGATTTCATGAGTTTCTTCACAAACAAAATTGTTTCTATTAGAGAGAAAATCCATGACATCCTCCCAGCTACTAACGACATCTTACCCCCAGCAGGTTTAGAGACATCTGTAGATGCTGAATTATGTCTGGATCATTTCTGTCCTATACAGATATCTGAGTTAACCAAACTAACTGTGGCATCCAAACCTTCTACCTGCATTCTGGATCCCATCCCAACCAAGTTGCTAAAGGAAGTCTTTCCTTTGATTAACACTTACCTACTAGATCTGATTAATTCATCGCTATTGGCAGGATATGTACCTCAGTCCTTTAAAGACACACAACGTAACTTTTAGACCTTAAAAATCTGCGTTTCTGACTCGTTTTGATGGCACACCAACATTCATTTTGCGCATTTTCAAGCAGTCACTGCCCAGAGGCGTCCCGGGGCTCAGAAACAGCACTATGTAAAATTCCCATCTGGGACGCAACTGTGACGTTGCAGCCGATATTGGCTGCAGCACCGCGTCACTCACTAGCAACCGGATGTAAACCAGGGATCAACCCCGCGAGTGTTTTGAACGCCGTTCATGTCGGATTCGGTAAAGAAACATTACAGGAGGAAGAGAGGAAAAGGAAGAGAGGAAGGGACAGAACAAGAGTCAAGATAAGACTGTCTTTTACTGGCTGGAGTGAATCACAGTGCAGGTATGGTACAAGATGGTTGCTAGTTTAGTCGCCGATAGGGGGCACGTCACTGAGAAAACTGCTAAAAGTTCCGTTGTGTGTCTTTAAGACTGCATAAATAAAACCTTTACTTAAAAAACCTACTCTTGATTCAGGAGAGTTAGCTAATTATAGACCAATATCCAACCCCCCCTTTATGTCTAAAATTCTTGAGAAAACAGTTTCAGCTCAACTTTGTGCCCATCTGAGCAGAAATAATCTGTTTGAAAAGTTTCAGTCTGGTTTTAGAGCTCATCATAGCACAGAGACGGCACTGGTGAAGGTTACTAATGATCTTCTCATGGCTTCAGATAAAGGACTCCTGTCCATACTTGTCCTGTTAGATCTCAGTGCTGCCTTCGACACCATTGATCACAACATTCTGCTACAGAGACTTGAACATGTTATTGGAATTAGAGGATCTGCATTGGACTGGTTCAAGTCATACTTATCTGATAGATTTCAGTTTGTCAATGTCAACAACGAGTCTTCATCACACACCAGAGTAACTCATGGAGTTCCCCAGGGGTTCTGTGCTTGGACCAATTCTCTTCACCTTATACATGCTTCCTTTGGGTAATATAATCAGACAACGTGGCATAAATTTTCATTGTTATGCAGAATCGACACTCAGATATACTTTATCTATGAAGCCTGATGAAACCAATCAGTTTGTTAGATTACAAAGATGTCTTAGTGACACTAAAGACCTGGATGACCCTGAACTTTCTGCTTCTAAATTCAGACAAGACCGAGGTTATAGTCTTTGGACCTGAAAAACTCAGAGACTAAATTATCTAGCTTTATAGTTGATCTGGATGGCATTAATTTGGCTTCCAGCACTACAGTGAAGAATCTTGGAGTCATTTTTGACCAGGATTTGTCTTTCAACTCCCATATAAAACAGGTTTCTAGAACCGCCTTCTTTCACCTACGTAATATTGCTAAAATTAGGAACATCCTATCTCAGGACGATGCAGAAAAACTAGTCCATGCTTTTGTTACTACCAGATTGGACTACTGTAATTCCTTATTATCGAGTTCCCCGATTTTCGCAATTCCTCTCCTTTCCATCTTCCCCTTCCCGCCCTTTGATATCTTTTATATCAATTATATCCATTAATTCCATATTTTCCTTCATACTCAAATTTTATTATAGAGTAATATGATACTACGATTGAATTACCTCAATGGAGGCATTCACCTATAATAAGACCACACTTTATTATCCTCGTTCATTTCTCCCCATTTCACACACCCAGCACTTTCAACTTGCTATTTTTTGCATCCATAATATTATTCATCTTATTAAACATATACATCTAAAACCAAAAAAATCTAAAAACCTTAGATAATTAGATGCTTTCAGCGCACAAATTTTTTCACCCTACCAAATTTATATTCCTTATCGCTACTATTGTCGCTACACACTACTACTCCAGCAAACATTCATTTTCGCATTAATATCAGACCAACTCCTCATCCAGATTTAATTCATGATTAGAGAGATGTTAATCAAGAAGACCAACTAAACACCTAAACGCGACTGTATAATAAAACTATATAATATTACTACTCACCTTTATTTTTGCTTCATTTTGCAGAAGCTTTCACCATATCATTAGCCAGCCCTAACATTTGCCCTACTCTTAAACACAAAAACACCAAACATCTCAACACTCTTTTTTTCCCCATTCCTACTACTTCCAATGAAAACAGACAATATTTCCCCCGCTTTTAAACTCTCATATGCTTTCACTCGCTAACATCCGCTAACGTCAGCTTACTAAAGCTTGCTATCGTTACTCTGCATTATTCTACATTCAACTGAACATCATACAAACATGTTCAATCTTAATTTTTTTTCATTTTTCCTCATTACTCCCATTAATCCACTTCTTCCTTATCTTCCTTTCAGTCTGGAAACCATGAAATCCTAAGAAAAACTTACGTACGTTTATTAGATGTAAATAAAGGAACAGAATAGAACAGATGAAACCATTCCAGCCCTTCATAGCCAGGAACAGAAATTTTAAGATCCTTAAACCCGAAAACCGAAACAAGAAGAAAATTCCCTATTGGGGATTATACCTTACGAATTAGATTTTCCTTCTCTTTTCCATTCTCTGTTATCTTTTATATACTCCCTCTCTTTTCATTCTGCTTTCTAATTCAAATTATTCCCCTAACACTTTATATACCCTTTTTTTTCTCCCCCCCTTCCCTCTCTTCCCTTTTTTCTCTCTTCTTTCTTTCCCCTCTTCTACCTTTCTCTTTTTTTCCCCTTTCCTTTCCTCTTTCTCCTCTTTTCCTCCTTCTCTCTTTCTTTTTATCCCTCCTTTTTCTTCCCTTTCAATATCCCTCCTCCTTTTTCCCCTTTTTTTCCTCTCTCCTTTTCTTCCCTTTCCTCTTCCCCTCTCTCTCCTTTTTTCCCCTCTCCCTTTCCTCCCCCTCTTCCCTCCCTTTTGCCCCAAATATGCCTTGAAAAGTCTCCAGCTGATCCAGAATGCTGCAGCGAGGGTTCTGACTAGAACCAGCAGGAGAAATCATATTTCTCCAGTTCTAGCTTCTCTTCATTGGCTCCCTGTTAAATCCAGGATAGAATTTAAAATTCTTCTTCTCACATATAAAGCTCTCCATGACCAAGCTCCATTATATATTAGAGATCTCATAGTTCCAGATATTCCCAAGCAGAGCACTTCAACTCTCAGACTGCAGGCCTGCTGGTGGTTCCAAGGGTCTCTAAGAGTAGAATGGGAGGCAGAGCGTTTGGCTATCAAGCCCCCCTATTATGGAATCAGTTACCAATTCAGGTTCAGGAGGCAGACACCCTCTCTACCTTTGAGATCAGGCTTAAAACCTTTTTGATAAGTCTTATAGTTAGGGATGGCTAGCCTTCCCTTAGTTAAGCTGCTATAGGTTTAGACTGCTGCGGGACGTTCATGATGCACTGGGCTCTTCCTTTTCCCATGATGCACTGGGCTCCTCTCTCCCTCTCCCCCCCCCCCTCTCCCATCATCTCTGCTTCTCCATGTAGAAACCTGTGACAGTATTGCATCATTAACTGCGTTCTCCTCTCTCAGCAGATCTGACTGGATAACGTTGCGGTGTTTGTTGGTCTCCCTTTCAGTCTTCCCCCCCCAGCCGGTCGAGAGCGGATGGCCGCCCTACCTGAGCCGGGTTCTGCGGGGGGTTTTTCCTCCCTGTTAAAAGGGTGTTTTCCTTCCCACTGTCGCCACCCCTCCGTGCTTGCTCAGGATGGGGGATTGGACCGGGTCAAGTCAAGATTCGATCCAATCTGTTGGTTTCCTTAACTAGGCTATTATGAATCTGACCTGAACTTTTCTGTCTGTTTAAGCGCCCTGAGGTGACACTGTCACGAATGGACGCTATATAAATAAAGTTGAATTGAATTTAATTAAAACCATGCGACATAATTAGTTCAGTAATTAATTTATTTATTGATTAAACTTGTGTGGATTTATAACGTATATTTTACAAGAACAGATGAAATGAACTTTCTTCAGTTTATGTTTGAAAATGATGTCTCTTCACCAGAAACAGAGATGAAGCTGAGTTTAGAAGCAATGACATGAAATGATGTTGTGGTGCAAAATGGAGGAACATCACTGTCCTTATTCTGCATTTTTCCCGCACTTGCAATCTGCACACTCCAACTCTTAATGTGCACTTCTGTCAAGTGCGCACTTTATCCAAGGGTGTAGGGTTTAGGGTGGGTATTAGGACAGGGCCATGGTCTCTTCCTGGTAAAATTCCCCTGAATGAATCTTGTAAAGGTGTCTTCCTGGTTTGGTCACATGATGGCAGCAGTGTGCAGCAGGAGAAACACTGACTCGACTAACGCTGGTATCCAGCAGGTGAAATGTGAGTTAAGAGGCAAAAATCCTCTATGATGCAAATAAATCTGAGGCAGAAACATGTTCAAATCTGAAACTTCATAAAAGACAACAAACAGCATATTGGTGCATTTAACAACCCTTGATTTAGGTGGTAATCAGCTGGTTTTATTTTAGTTAAAAGTATAATTGTTAAATCTTCTCTGTATTCTGTTTCTTATTAGACAACAGAATCAATCAGAGTAGACAGAAACACAAAATTAGG
The DNA here is from genome assembly GCA_023101725.1 of Atherinomorus stipes. Lineage (NCBI taxonomy): Eukaryota > Metazoa > Chordata > Actinopteri > Atheriniformes > Atherinidae > Atherinomorus > Atherinomorus stipes. Next base: position 147,059 of record JALJCO010008014.1, on the reverse strand, counting down.
CAGAAACTGTTCAGTTTTACTGAGGAATCAGAGTCCGCACACATCTGCTTTACATCCTCCACAATCTACAAATCATCGCATCATCAGGAACAACTTCACACATTTAAACTCACAGTTTATAGAAGCTGCTCTCAGGGGGCAGAAAACTATCAGGGTATGCATATTGGTGTTGTGTGTTTGTGTGTGTACTCTGTCTGTAATATCTTCTTATCTATACAGTATGTTCTTTTTTCAAATTTAGTGTAATAAACAATTTTTCCATTCAGAATTGCATGCATGGCATTTACTGCAGGTTCAGGTTGGCTTAAGAAATGAAACATATGATGCATGCAGAATACACGATCGATCCAAAAAACAAGTCACCACCTGCATTTCATTGAACAAATAAGCACAGTCGTCCTCAAATTTATTCATAGCCTCCAATTAGATAAAAGGCTAAATTCACTATAGTAATTCAAATAACAGGAAACTAAATAATGAACTAACTAGTCAGTCAGTCAGTCATTTTCTGTACCGCTTATCCAGTTCAGGGTCGCGGGGTTGCTGGAGCCTATCCCAGCAGGCGAGAGGCAGGTACACCCTGGACAGGTCGCCAGTCTGTCGCAGGGCCAACACAGAGAGACAGACAACCATTCACACTCACATTCATTCCTAGGGGCAATTTAGAGTGATCAATTAACCTAACATGAATGTCTTTGGACGGTGGGAGGAAGCCGGAGTATCCGGAGAGAACCCACGCATGCACGGAGAGAACATGCAAACTCCACACAGGAAGGCCACAGTTGGAATTGTTCGAACCCCCTCCCCAGCCAGGAATCAAACTAGCGACCTTCTTACTGTGAGGTTGCGGTGCTAACCACCACGCCACCGTGCAGCCCTGAACTAACTAACAATAAATAAAAAATTCACAAAACTATAGTTCAGTGAAATGAAATATTGCTTTAAAATTGTGGTTGAAAATAAAACTTAAAAAAAATAAACAAATGAAAACTGTCCTGGAAACATTCGCGCACCTTGTTCAAGAACAGTGGACCAACATACCTGTCAACAGGTGTAGAAGTTTTTTTAAACATTAGAGAAAACACCTGATTGCAGTGATTGCCCCATCATGCTTGTTTTTAATATTTTTGTTGAACCACAATTGAAAATCAGTCTCATGATTTTCATAGAATTTTGATTTATTATTACTTTTCTCAATATCCACTTATTTCACTGACAGCTGGTTCTTTTCTTTCTTTAATTGAAGGGTAATAATTATTTTACAATTATTTTCAGGACAGCTGTATTTCTGTAATGCTTTAAATGTTTTATGTGAAGCATTGTGAATCGTCTTGTACATGAAATGTGATTCCTTGCCTTAAACAACCATGTCAGATACATGATGTGGTCGTGGAAAAGATATAAATCCATTTTAAAAGGGTCAAATCATCAGCATCAAGCAAAGAAAACATCTAACGCAATGGAGAAACCACTAAAACTGGTTGGGAAGTGTTTATAGTATTATTCAGGGTTCTTGCAGGTTTCAGCAAGTTAAATTTAAGACCTTTATGAATGTAAGACCAACATGATGCATTATTAGAAACATTCAAATAATCCCAGACATTCAAAATAGGACTTGATTTAAAAAAACAAAACAAAAACAGAATTAATTACAGGATTTGTAATTTATCAGTCTTGATTAATGGCATAACAATAACTGCCCCAAAAAGTGACTTTAACAAAAATGGATTTTATATTGTTAACTCAAGCGCTTCTGAGGAAAGAAAAGCATTTAATTGTATATCAATTAAATGCAGTAGAAAAAGAGACTGAAAACATCCCTCGTAGCTATCTGAACCTTTCAGAAAGACAGACAGAATCAACCTCTGATATATTATTCAGTGTTTTCCATGTGGCCAATGCTCCTCTAGAATGAATAAAAGTCAAACATCTAGACTTGTCTAGATCAAATTTTAGATCTTGGATTAAAAAACTGCCCTTTGTAAGACTTTTTAAGGCCTTGAATTTCAAGTTCAGAGTTCTAGACATTTTTAGACCCTGCAAGAACCCTGATTATTAGAAACTGGAAGGATTGTGGAGAACCTGTCTTCCAGGAAGAAATGTGGTGGTGAAAAGTTCTGCACGAAGATGTGGCTGTCACCAAAGCTGAAGGTGTTCCAACAAAAAAGCAAATCTGTGAGGAAACACTTCCATCAGTGTTAACTTTTTATTTTTGAGACAGAATGAAGTCTTACTTTTTCTTTTTACTTAAAGAATTAGTAGACGTTTTCCACCCTGACAAAAGCCTGTGCAAAAACTTGTTCCTCTATGCTGCAACTAAACACCATTAGCGTGCTTTTCACTTTATCCGGGCCTGACATCGGCCTTGGCCCACTGACCCTGCGCTCTAATGAAGTAGAAAATAGCCTGCAGCAGTGTGTTCACAGCTCCTGCTATTATACAGGATGAGATGTTCTGCTGCGGATGCTGGTTTTATGCAGCTGCAGCAGTTGATATCAAACTTTCCTCAATGCGATTCATACATTTATGTGCATTTTTGGATAAAACTAATAATCACATGAGCTCCCTTTTCCAAGAAAATCTGCGCTCCATTAAGAAGTGAATGACTTCAGGATTCAGATGCATGAACTGGAGTTTAGACAGGATAACATAACACGTTTATCATGTTATTTACAGTGCACAGCAAAAAGTCAAGTAAAAAATCAACTCTGTAGGACCTGATTTAACATTTTTGAGGGTTTATATGGTGCCACATTTTTTGAGTTAGATTAACATTTTCAAAATAGTTAAATACTTGCTGCACTTGCTGGAGTGCACTGGAATTCAGTGCATAGTGCGCACTGTGTACTTCATCTGTAGTGCACACTATTGTCGCTAAATGCTGAGCCGAATAGAGTGCTGCCCTTACCGGGCACGTTAGCAGGCAATGAGCTAACTCTACTGAGCTGGTATAACCTCTGCTTAAAACACATGACCAGATCATAACTGTCATCAGAGAGTGAACAGCTTGGTAGCATGCTACATATATGTTAGTAATTATGTCTTGATAATTTCGTAAATATTATTTAAATCAGTTCAATTCAGCCTCCAATGCAGCAGGAGTCGCCACCGCTTCATTCACTACCATTATTCAGCTCTGAAAGCAGTTCAAAAGTCCCGCCTCTTCTGTTACATCAGCAAGATGGCATCCGTTTACATTTCAAGTAATGTGCTTCGTCTTGCACTCCATATTTGGCTGTTACGCCATGTATGCGATACACGGCAAGTCAGCCTGGGTTCCTCCGCTGTAGACTGATTTCCAATGCAAGATGAGAGGCAGGACAAACAGGAGGAAAGGGAACCGGAGAGAACCAATCAGAGAAACACGGAAGTAACTGTAGCTGGCGGCCTTAAGCGGAGTTCTGCACCCTGTTGCTATGGCGACGCTAGAAGTCAGCATTTACAGGGAGTGCAGAATTATAAGGCAAATGACCACATCATCCTCTTTATGCATGTTGTCTTACTCCAAGCTGTATAGGCCCAAAGCCTACTACCAATTAAGAATATCAGGTGATGTGCATCTCTGTAATGAGAAGGGGTGTGGTCTAATGATATCAACACCCTATATCAGCTGTATTAGGCAAATATAATTATTAGGCAACTTCCTTTCCTTTGGCAAAATAGGTCATGGAGGGACTTGACAGGCTCTGAAAAGTCAAAAATAGTGAGATATCTTGCAGAGGGATGCAGCACTCTTAAAATTGCCAAGCTTCTGAAGCGTGATCATCCAACAATCAAGCGTTTCATGCAAAATAGTCAACAGGGTCGCAAGAAACGTGGAAAAACCAAGGCGCAAAATATCTGCCCATGAACTGAGAAAAGTCAAGCGTGCAGCTGCCAAGATGCCACTTGCCAGCAGTTTTGCCATATTTCAGAGCTGTAACATCACTGGAGTGCCTAAAAGCACAAGGTTTGCAATACTCAGAGACATGGCCAAGGTAAGAAAGGCTGAAAAACCACCACCACTGAACAAGACACACAAGCTGAAACGTCAAGACTGGGCCAAGAAATATCTCAGACTGATTTTTCTAAGGTTTTATGGACTGATGAAATGAGAGTGAGTCTTGATGGGCCAGATGGATGGGCCCGTGGCTGGATCGGTAAAGGGCAGAGAGCTCCAGTCCCACTCAGATGCCAGCAAGGTGGAGGTGGGGTACTGGTATGGGCCAGATGGATGGGCCCGTGGCTGGATCGGTAAAGGCCAGAGAGCTCCAGTCCCACTCAGCAAGGTGGAGGTGGGGTACTGGTATGGGCCAGATGGATGGACCCGTGGCTGGATCGGTAAAGGCCAGAGAGCTCCAGTCCCACTCAGCAAGGTGGAGGTGGGGTACTGGTATGGGCTGGTATCATCAAACATGATCTTGTGGGGCCTTTTCGGGTTGAGGATGGAGTCAAGCTCAACTCCCAGTCCTGCTGCCAGTTTCTGGAAGACACCTTCTTCAAGCAGTGGTACAGGAAGAAGTCTGCATCCTTCAAGAAAAACATGATTTTCATGCAGGACAATGCTCCATCACACGCATCCAAGTACTCCACAGCGTGGCTGCAAGAAAGGGTCTAAAAGAAGAAAAACTAATGACATGGCCTCTGTGGAGGAAATTTTATTATTTATTCCACTCATTCTTAGAAAGTAGTTGTGCCTGAGAAAATCTAATCAAGTCATTGTTCCTGAAAGACCAATTCACGTCTTAAAGCCAATCAAGAGACCAAATGTCTGCCTCCTTGTTCACCTGATCTGAACCCCATAGAGAACCTGTGGTCCCTCATCAAATGTGAGATTTACAAGGAGGGAAAACAGTCCACCTCTCTGAACAGTGTCTGAGAGGCTGTGGTTGCTGCTGCACGCAATGTTGATGGTGAACAGATCAAAACACTGACAGAATCCATGGATGGCAGCTTTTGAGTGTCCTTGCAAAGAAAGGGAGGCTATATTGCTCACTGATTTGTTTTTGTTTTGTTTTTGAATGTCAGAAATGTATATATTGTGAATGTTGAGCTGTTATATTGGTTTCCCTGGTAAAAAAAAAAATTAATAATAATTGAATTGGGTATATATTTGTTTATTGCTAAGTTGCCTAATAATTATGTTTGCCTAATACACTTGATATGGGGTGTTGATATCATTAGACCACAGCCCTTCTCGTTACAGAGATGGACATCACCTGATATGCTTACTGTAAGTGGTAGTAGCTTTGGGCCAATACAGCTTGGAGTAAGAAAACATGCATAAAGAGGATGATGTGGTCAAAATACTCATTTGCCTAATAATTCTGCACTTCCTGTAAACGTTGTTTTCCCCTCTCTATTTAATGTAGTTTTTCTTGTCTATTTTAACATAGAATGTTTGGTTTTATTATTATAAATACTCTGTTACATGTAAGTGTTGTTTATTGCTGAACTACTATATGGGAAAGCGCTTGTGTTGCACGTCATGTGACTATGACCCGGAAGCTGTTAGATAAGCACCAAAGCAGCACAGAAACAGCAGTGGAGACGTTGGAAGAGTTTTACGTTCCTGTTCATAATTCTACTGCTGCGCTGTGATTGATCCGGTCAACTTTTTACCAGAGTGGAAATCACTTCCCAATGGAGGGAACCCAGACTGACTTGCTGTGTATCTCATACATGGCGTTGGTCAGGCTGGTGGACCAGGCTAGATATTTTCAGAGCACTGAACTTTGGCTAACATGACAGTATGAACACACTACACTCAAAGATGGTGTTTAAGTGCCCAAGAGTGCAGTTTGAGACATGGCTGTGTCAAAATAACAACAAAGTGATTCAACATTAAAATTGTAAAGTGTTAAATGTAAACTTTTAAAAATGTTAGTTTTATTTCCAAAAAGTGTATTATATGCTAAAGACAGTAAACTGAATGCCAAAACCTGGAATTGAACCCACATCCTCAGAGTGAAGGACTGTCTGTATCAAGTCTGTTCATTCAACCCATTTAACACCAAACACATCACTCTGAAGTCTGGGGATAGAGTTAATTTAAGTCTAAAATGAGTGAGATTAACCCCTGAAGTGATTAACACTTTGAATTAACTCCAGTGCTGAGAACCATTTCACTCTGAACATGTTAAAACCACTCTTTCTGAGGTATAATCAACTCTGAAATGTTTAACTCTGAAAATTCAACTCCCCAATTTTTGCTGTGTGGGTTTCTGAAGCTGGAGATGAGAAAACAGCATATAGAGATGCAGCATGCAGACCAGAGCCTGACTCACAGATAACAGTCAAAGCCATGCTTCATTCACGGCTCCTGTGGTATTACCTCTCGGCTGCCGTTTCACTCCTGCGGGGCATTCTCTACAGTAAACCAGCAGCTTTTCTGCTTCTCATATACAACTCTGGAGTTTTAAAAAACACTGCAGCTCATCTTGATGTAAGACGAGAGGTGAAAACTAACAATTCTCATCAAACTACAAGCGAATGCGTGCTGACAGTTTCCCAAACCTCATAATGGTAAAGATGTAGACTGAATATGGATGTTGTGCTACACTCTGCTATATGTAAACACTCAGCTACATCAGCTTGCTTTATCACTGAGCCCTGCACAGTCCCATGTCTACTGGACTTCATGAGAGGTCCAGCTTATCGTGCAGAAGGAGAGGAAAGGTTACTTACCTGTGGTGCAGCAGGGCCAACGAGAGGAGGCCATGATCCAAGCAGAGGAGGCGTGAACAGAAAGAGAGACGGGGAAGAACAAAAACATCAGAAACACTCAAATAGCTTTTTTAAAATTCTGTAAGTATGTCTTCGGTGGGCGACGGTTCGGGACCGTCATCGTATTTGTCTTCTAAAAGTCCCCACACATCCTCCGATGCTAACAGGTCAGGAGTTTTGCTGCAGATAATACCTTACAGGAATAGTACACCCTTAGAATGATGGTCCTTCATCTTCTCCTCATCCTCATGCTGAGCAAGCTGAGCAAGACTCTGGGGCACTTTATCTCAAATGCAGCCGGAGATTGGGGGGGGGGGTTCCCCCAACCTTCATATAATGGAGTTCACCGGTGCTCGAACCAAAAAGGTCCATGAAAGTCCACAAAAACTTCTCAATATTCCTCCATCCTGCTCGTCCAATGTAATCCAAGTGTCCTGAGTGGGTAGCGTCCAGAATTTACTGGAAACCACATCATTTAGTAGATTTGTATTGATTAAACAGTAGAACATAATACTTGCCCCATGCGAGTTCACAAACCAGATGAGAGCATTTCTTTCTTTCTTTCTTTCTTTCTTTCTTTCTTTCTTTCTTTCAAGTCAACAGCCAACCCCTCTTGTGACTGTCCACAGCTCAGTCCCTCTTAACACAATGTAAACAGCACATTTCTTCTTCTACGCTTGCATTGTCGGCAGAGTAGGTGCTGAACGCGCGCTCTCTGGTTTGGTCTGCCGAGGCTTCCGTAGTGTGGTGAACTCGCATGGATGTGCATCTGGGAAGTACAATGTTCTTCTGTTTAGGTTATAACAAAATAGTAAATGATCTGGTTCCTGGTGGCTTTTGAGTTGAATTATAAACACAATCAGCTGTTTGAAAGACTCATTATTATCATTATTATTTATTGGGATGATATAATTATAAATAAGCAGGGGCACAAACCAAACCGTCACTATGATGACTAAACTGAGGATGCTCCTTTGACCTGTTCTGAAATCTTTCACAGTTTTTTTTTTTTAGTATACCAGTGATTGTTTCTCTGGATGTGTTGACGAGCTTCAACCACTGACACACACGCACACACACACGTGCACGCAAACACACGCACATCCACCCACACACGCACACAAACACAGCTACACTCAGACACACGGGAATAAAAGAATGACGAAGCGCGCAGACACATGGCTGTCAGTGTTTGTGAGCATCAAACAAACACTTCAAAGCGTGTTTTGTGAGCGTGACGCTCCTTCAGCTTTGATTGAGCGATATTTTCATTTCCCTGCACTTCTGCTGCCCCCCCCCTTCTCTTTTTACTCTTTTCTTTGAAGCCATGCAGGCATGTGAATGAATCTCATGAAGATGTGTTTTGTTGTGGATAAACCTTGTGTTATGACTGAAGGCATGTTTCCAGCAGTGAGAATCAGCTGAGTGGTTGCTATGGATTCCTAAAATAACGCAGCCTCTTCGCTCTGTGACATCACACAAAAAGAAACTTTTTTTGGGTTATCTTTCTTATTTCCATTTCTGCGGTAAACTTCCTACTTTGTCTCTTCTGTCTTGTAAGTGCTGGGATGTGACGCTGGACGAGAGCAGCCCGTCCACAGGGGACGGCCTGAGGGAGAAATGGAAAGAGGTGGAGAGGACAGAGTCACCCAGCGGAAGAAGAGAACAAACCTAATTCACCTTTAAGGGCGAAACTACAGGCTTGTTGTTTGTCACGCAACATATGCACCCTCCCCTTCATCGTCTTCTCTTTTCCGCTCTTCCTCATGAAGTTTTGGGAATGTAAGACAATGACATCACCACATCTACTGTTTGCAGATATCAGGAAACAGTGGAGCATGCATTTGGACACATTCAGCAAGATTTTTTGTGCCTGAAACTTGAAAAAAAGTCCGATTTTTTGTTTAATGTCTTTTTATAGAATAGCTGCTGCTTTTTAAGCCTCAAGTTCTGGTTTCTGTTTGTTGTCAGTGAAGCGTTTTGGAGCAATAAGTGATGGATGAGGGGTTGACATTAACAACAATTCAATGTTTAATGTAGCAACTTATCAGTCACAAGGTAGCCACCTCCTTACAGCCAGAAATATTCTGTTGAATGTTTCATTTTTGTTTTAAAAAACAACTCAACATAAAAAACTCGAATTTACGAATTAAACAGCATGCTAGAAGAAGATTATGTCTGAACAATTTCACAAACTTTACTTAAATCAGTACAATACAGCCTCCGCTGCAGCAAGGGACACCACCGCTTCGTTCACCGCCATTATTCAGCTCTGAAAGCAGTTTCAGAGCAGTTTCTGATACATCAGCAAGATGGCGTCTGTTTAGTGCAAGTAATGTGCTTCGTCTTTCACTCCATATTTGGCCGTTATTAGGGCATCCGGGTATTTTCAGAGCACTGAATTTTGGCTTACATGAGAGTATGAATGCACTACACACTCAAAAATAGTGTTTGAAGTGCTCAAGTGCGCGTTTGAGACACGGCCCTATGTAGACTTGAGTAAGACGACCATATACGAGCATCAGAATGAAGAAGAAAGGGGATTAACCCTTTGAACCCTAAGCACATTTTTGTAGAAATTACATACTCCAGTTAAAATGAGTGTATCTCTGCAACCACAAGGTCTATTTGAATGAATTTGGTGTCAAATTACAGAAAACACTTGTAAGATTTTGGGAGATGTGTAAATATAAGTATATTTGTTACTGGTGAAGAGTAAATGAAGATGGCACAACAAAATTTCACACCTCGCCTAAAAAAAAACATGCTTTCAGCATCAGTAACTCTCTGAAATGATGATGTAGAAGCTATTTATCTCTTTCAATCCAAAGTACAATATGTTGACATTGTTTCTGCAAAGACCTCCCCTTCTAAAGTGAAGCAGACCAAAAATTACAGAATTTTTTTTTACAAAAAGTTCAGGCGAGGTTTCCAAAATGGCCAATTTGGCACAATTGGCACCATTTGTGCCATCTGCATTTTCCTATGTGCAAATCTTTATATTTCAATTTTAGATCACTAATGGTGATGAGTAGAGCTAAATACAACAGTTTTTGGCAACTGTTATGATTTACACATTTATTTAGTGCCCCCCCGCCCAAAAAAAGCAAAAGTGGTAAAAAGACAAAAAAACTCAAAAGGGAATGCACATGTGTGTGTACAAATGTACACGTGATTCCAGACTCATTTACAGTTACGCAAAAGTATCATATCTGATAAACAAACAAGTATTTTTTCCCCAAACAAAGCTGCCAACTTCAGTTGGATTGATAAATATGACACAAATAAATTTATAGTCATAATATTTGCAAATAACACAAACCTATTTGATGTTGGAGGACAATAATCTGAATCACTGTTGTGTTTGTCAGGATGTATGAGGTCGTCCTCTTGAAGAGGAATCCTCCAGGCAAACAGTCGCCTCTGTCCTCCATTAATAATTTTAAAAACTCCTCAGCAGTGTAATGCTTCTTCGACATCTTCTTTGACATGTTTTTTCAGTTTTTATAATATTGTAGAACAAATATGGGACTCAATGTTAATAGAGGTTAAACAGAGCACATTATCTTTTATACTAGGGTAAAATCAAGACGATTTTCCAAGTGTTGATGGGGCGTCTTACAAGTTGTGAAGTGTACTACATACTTTGGCAAATGAGGTATATCATTTTACATGATCCAAGATACTTCATGTTTAATCACCAGTTTGTCTGACAGTCTCCCAAATTACAGAAAATGTAAATGGATGTGGTGAAAAGGTACATTCAAAAAAACATACATGTTAACTGTTAGATCTGAGACTCTTGCTAAAAAATAGGATTTTCATTTAAATAAAAAATAGGATTTGTAATCCCAATCAGGATATTAAGCTCTGCATATACTGTAACTGACCTCTAGATGTACTCGGGAAAAATGACCTGCCATGCTTCAGCACCTACCCACAGATGTATGAGGCGTGTTCAACAAGAAGACAGTGAGTGAACATTGTGATTTATGGTCATTTCAGTGGCAAAGGCAAGTTTATTTTTGTATAGCACATTTCATGTACAGAACAATTCAAAGTGCTACACATAAAACATTATAAGCAAAAGGGAGAGAAAAAAACAATTAGAAGCATGATTCAAAATTAAAAGCATTTAAGATTAAAAAGAGAGAATACAGAGACGTGCGGATTTTAACTTTTGAATAAAATCTACGTAAAAGCAGCTGAGAACAGGTGGGTCTTCAGCCTGGATTTAAATAAACTAAGTGTTTCAGCTGATCTGAGACTTTCTGGGAGTTTGTTCCAGACATGTGGAGCATAGAAGCTGAACGCAGCTGATCTATGTCTGGTTCTGACTCTGGGAACTGATAAAAGGCCGGATCCAGATGACCTGAGGAGTCTAGTAGCTTCATACTGGGTCAAGAGGTCACTGATGTATTTTGGGCCTAAACCATTCAGAGCTTTATAGACCAGCAGCAGAAACTTTAAAGTCTATTCTCTGATGGACCGGCAGCCAGTGTAAAGACCTCAGAACTGGACTGATGTGGTCCACTTTTCTGGTCTTTGTGAGAACTCGGGCAGCAGAGTTCTGAGTGGTGTCCTGCGTAGAAATGCATGTGACGTGGTCAGGGCTTTCAAATATCTGAAAGCAATTGGCCCACCTTTGGCACTATGGGACTAAAACCCAGGTTTCCTATGATCCAAGCATAGTTCACCAGTCGGCTACCACTGCTCCTAATCTTCTTAGATGGCTGGTTTGGATTTGCTGATGGAGTTTAATGTTATCAGCCCAAAGGGGTCTAAAGTTATCAGTCGTGAATCAGGATTTTGGTAGCAAATTGGAAATGCTAAATAGCTTAAATGTCATCAAGACATACAAATGTTCTTTTAGAACTATTCAAAATTTCTGCAATAATATAGTATAGGTGAGAATATCCCTACCCTGACATAAGCTAGCTAACAGTCATGCTTTTACTCACTATGGTCATAATATAAAAGAATTTATGGAGAGGTTACTTTGTTGGCTGGCTGGCCTTTTCCCCCATAACAGCAGACAAGTGCCCATAATTCTTGCAAGAAAAGTAATTGTCTTTGGGTTCATAAATTCATCACAAGAAAATCACCAACCATAAGGGATTACCAATTCACAATGCTTTGTGAACTGGTCCAAAAACCTGGGTGCTATTAACAGTATGGTCCTTACAATATGACGCAAAAGATATAGCTTCACTGAGATTAATTCACAGGATTAATATTCTAAACAACTGCTTTGAGGTTTACAAATTTTTTGGGAAGATTTGAAGAAGGAAATGATTATGTAATTCCAAAGTGGAAAGGCATTAGAATTATTGGAGCACAGGTAAATTCAGGTCTGTTGTCTGCAGAACCTCATAAAACCTATGGGTGAGGATACACCTGAGCAACTTCAGCTGGACTATCTTAACTGATATGATTCCTGCAGGTACCTTTCACATATGACACAAGATAGCATTTCCAGAGGTACTTGCATAAAACACAAAATTACATAATCTAGACCAATGCATATCTTCAAAGAACACACTCAATGTTTAATGAAAGAAAGGGAGTTTATTAACTGATAGGTTTACGGATGTGTAATAACAACAGTAGGTGGGCAGGAACATTGGAGAGGACATTACACAATAAGTAAGGAATATTTACTTAGTCGACATTCCATTGCCAAACAAAGCCTAAATAAGTGAAATTTAATCCCAGCAATAAGTAGGGTGTAGAAATCTTTCATAGTTTATTGAGCTCTGGGTTTGTCACTGTCCATGATACTGAGGTGAGCCAAACTGACTTATCAATTTAATTAAGCAATGCTGCAGTGAATTAACACCAGGAATATAAAATATGGTCTTTAATGCCTGCAAACCCTGATGCCATGACTTTAGCTGATAACATTGTGATTTGTTGATGTTATGGTCATTTTAGTCGTGTCCTGCATAAAACCGAAGTGGACATGTTCAGGCCTTTCTGATGTCATAAATTAAATATACTACAGTAAAAACGCTTGAAACAACCCACAGATGATCTATGAGACGTGTTGAACAAGATGACAGTGAGTTTTGTTGATAACATTGTGATTTGTTAATGTTATGGTCATTTTAGTAGTGTCCTGCATAGACATCCATGTGACACTGTTATCTTGATGTGTGATTGTTATATATATATATGGCAAAGATGCAAGAATTTAAACACAAGATTATGTAATTTGACAAAGGGAATAGGAACAATCTGATCCGTTTCCCGTTTACCTTACGTTTAGGCTATTACAGTAAGAAGTGTCTAGTTCCGAGGTGCATTTGAATGCACCGCGTACTTCATTAGGGTTGGCTGTAAATAGTGGTGTAGAAGCGCATGCAAGTTTCAAGTAGGGAGATCGCAGCAACGTCTTCCTGAAACGGGGATGGCGTGACCGCGGTTGAGCGAGCTTTCATATGGTATATAATTTGTGCTGGTCTGATACGGTGTTGTGGCTGTAGAGACCGAAATGTTGTCGTAGGTTGCTATTATGCCGTGTATTTACATTTTACATCTTTTATTTCATTTGAGCAATATAACTTCAGTTGTGTTTGCACATTTTGAAAAGGTTTGTGCTTGTCTTGTAGCCTAGCTTCTGCAGTTTAATTTGATGTGTCACATTGCTATAATCTCTGTCATTAATGCATCGTTTATCACCGTTGTTGTTGAGTAACTATCACGAGTAGGCCTGATAATCGAAACCTAGTTCCTCGGGGCCATCGATAAGAAATGGATCAATTTCCCGGAATCGAACCCGTTTTGAGACCCCGGTTCCCGTTATCGATGCCTTGACGTGATTTCCGCAATTTCTGTGCGGCGGAATTCCAAAAGACAAGATGGAGCGGAAGAAGCGGTGGAGGGCATGGCTTCACTTCTCAAAGAAAGATGAAGAAAAGGCTGTATGCAACCACTGTGATGCTGTCCTGTAAGGAGGCAATACAACCAACATGTTAAAACATTTAGATGCAGTTCACAACCTCAATGTGCGGGAACGCCTGTCGTGTCTTCGAGACGTGGAAACAAGGCGAACAGTCACACGTCCCCCCTTCAGCTTCGATATTTTCGATGATTTATATACCATATATCCTGGTATTTGTACCCTAATTTGTCTGAAAGTTTCATTTCGTATCAAACAGCCGTTACCTAGTTGAAACATGTTTAGCATAAAGGCATTGCTCCACTGCAGTGATGCACCTGATGAAACTCTAGGCTAGAAAATGTTTGTTAAACCCAAGTACTTAAAGATAGTATGGCAAGTTTTTATATCTTTGGGAGGATTGTCTTCCAAACAGTTTAGATAATGGGGGTGGGAAAAAATATTGATACACTGAAATATGCACACAAATTTCATAAGCTGATTCCATATCTATATTTAAAAACCTGGTATCAATCTATGGTATGAATGCAATCTTGTAGATATCATGATTTTGTGACAAATCTATGAGATTTCAAGATATACCGTGGATTTCATCATTCTGCACAAACTTTTAAATTTTGAAAATTCATGAGACTTGTAACAAAACAATGATATCTGCAAGATTTCATTAGAAAATAGATCGATACTGTGTTTTTAAATATAGATATGGTATCGCAATGAGAATATTGGAATATTTCAGGTATTGATAGTTTTTCCCAACCTTATTAAATAATAGGAAATTTCTTTGTAGTCAGTTGAGGTGCAGCAGTATTATAAAAAAATAAAGCAAAAAAATTTGCAAAACCAATACTGCGATATAACGAAATGTGAAAATATACCCCCCCCACCCCCACCCCTGTCTGGAAACGAGAGAACACCACCACTTATGTTAAATGAGCTCCACAGGCAGCATTGGTAAATGGGCGACAACTGTATCTCGTGCGTAAAGTGTGCGTCCAGGATGACGCACGTGCATTCAACAAACAGAATCCGCAAATGGTTGACGTGACTTAATAAAGATGGCTTGTTCTGCCACTCACTCGTGCCCAATTCTTCAAAGGCCCGCGAAACGCAAAGAATGGGAAGCTCCACATATTACACTGAGAGGTTGTGTTTGCCATTTTTGAATCACTGCCCAGTGCCACCTATGTTTTTACATGCCTTTTGCTGGGTTGGCAGAGGGAGTCGGGGACCTAAATAGGTGGTTCGGGTGGTACTGAAGTGTTTTATGTTCAATATCAAAGTGTGGCCGGAGGGGTGGTTTGGTGCTGGAGGGGGTGGTTTGGTTTGGGGGGGGTTTGGTTTGCACTCTCTGCACAGCTCTGATGGTCTGATATGGATATGCTATGCCAGCTTTTATTGAGCGAGCGGTGCATCCTCATCATGAACAGCTGACAAATGCGTAAAATGACGTGTCCTCATAGTTGCGTATAATTTCGTACATTCCTACCGCAATGTTTTTGTTTCTGTTACATCCCACAGGCCTATCTTCCAAATGATAACACCCAATTTTATTTTCTGTCATTCCTCGTACTCAGCTTTCCTCTTCCATCATAGTGATGACATTATGCTGAGTGAGACGACTCAATCACCAACTGTCCGTGAATAGGTCCATTTTTAATATTTCCATTTTCTACTTTTTTTTCCCCGCCGTTTCCAAAAGTACCGTAGATGGGCCTGTTGTTCCCTTAGCAGGGGGAACGCAAAGAAGGGTTCCAAAGAGTGGGTCTGGTCGCTTCCCGAAAGAAGACGCCACAGTTAAGAGCGCATCTGGGAACGCAACGTACAACAAGGCACCTTTAAGAAGTGACTTAGGCGGACCCCACGTAAAGAGTGTCTTAACTAATCTGGAAACGCGCCAATGTCTTTCTCATGTAAATATCATATCACGATCGTGGAAAGGCATTAGAATTATTGGAGCACAAGTAAATTCAGGTCTGTTGTCTGCAGAACCTCATAAAACCTATGGGTGAGGATACACCTGAGCAACTTCAGCTGGACTATCTTAACTGATATGATTCCTGCAGGTACCTTTCACATATGACACGAGAT
This sequence comes from Atherinomorus stipes, assembly GCA_023101725.1. Lineage (NCBI taxonomy): Eukaryota > Metazoa > Chordata > Actinopteri > Atheriniformes > Atherinidae > Atherinomorus > Atherinomorus stipes. Next base: position 131,362 of record JALJCO010008014.1, on the reverse strand, counting down.
GCATTTCCAGAGGTACTTGCATAAAACACAAAATTACATAATCTAGACTAGGCATCCCCGTTCCCGGGCCCGTGTCTTCCGCCCCCTTAGCCCGCCATGCCTTCGTTTCCCTTCTCACCCAGACGTGGCGAGAGCGGAGGGCAGCTCCGTGGGCTGTACCCCTTCTTCCCTGGGGCAAACACCACTACTTAGATCAGCACCCCCTCGAGACGCCTCGTCAGCGTGGAACGGAGCACAAAAGCCTCCTTCCAGCGGCCGCGAGACGACGGCGCCCCGTGTAGACACATTTTCCCCCCTCCCGACGCGAGCCTCTTCCGAGCTCCCGAGCCACCCCGTGCCTTCGCGACGGACCCCCCTTTGCTCAGCCCGATGCGTTTCAAGACTGGAAGCGTCTCTACGCAGCAGCCAGAGTGACGAAGGCAGGGCAGCAGAGCTGGCCTCGCGCCCAGTACGCTAGCGCAGCTGAGTGAGGGACACCCCCCCCGCCGACTCCCCTCTTGCACACGAACAGGGATTCATTTTTCTCATTCCCCACAAAGTTATTGTACTCGCGCCCCCTCCAGAGGCAAGGCAGACACAGGACAAGTAGCGCAGGTGAAGTGCCGGCCAGCCCTCCTTTCCCTCCGGTGACCCCCCCCCCCCGCTCAAGAAAAGCCGGAAGCTTCTCCCCCTCCCCCCTTGCCGCCCCCCCCCCCCCAACTCGTTCTTTTTAGTTCCCCCCGCCCTGAGGGACCTTAAAAGGTCCCTCTCGGGTTCAAAGGAGTGACTTTGAACAAGGCATAGTTGTGGGTCTGATCTCAGGGATGAACCATCCAGTTAGGGGTCAGAAATTTATCAGTAACAGGGACATCATACGGTTATCAGTGACAAATCTGGCAGGTGGACTACTATTTTATTTAGATACAGCTCCAGTGAGCCCTCAGCTGTCTTATGATATCACAGCCACATGACGGCAGTCATGATGATCATAATCACTACATATTTAACTTACTGACTGCCAGACCTTTTCCGAGCAGAGAGCTCCATATTGCCAGGATTTTTAAGCATTTTCACTGATTTTGGGAGATCCACAGAATATTGTGTACTATGCCAATACAAACACTGAATGTACCAAAGGAAAGCTCAGACTCTCTTCTTTTATCAGAAAAAAAACCATTTGTTTCTAGCTTTTTCCATTCTTTAGTAATCTGCAGTAGAACATGGCTTTGTTGCAGCAAAAATGCCTGTTTCTGACCAAAAAGCAGAGAAAACGAGCTTTGAATGCTGAGGTCTGCTTCAAGTGGAAAAGTGTCTTTGATGCCAATATTTTTTTACTTTAGTGACATCTCATCATCTGAACAGCTGTTTACTTCTATCATATAACAAATACAACCCTAGAAAAGAGTTTTGGAGGCAAAAGAAATATTTACTAGTTGAATAAGTCACAACAAAAAAAAAAAAAAAATAAAAATAATTTTTTTATCCCCCCCGGGAAAAAAATTCTTTATTAAAACCCCCCCAAAAAACACAAACAAAACAAAAACATTACAAGAGAGGACGAGCAACCCCGGAACGCACGCCCCCCCAGGGCGCACCTTTTCGAAAAAAAAACGGTAACATGAGGAAAGATGGGTTGGTGGTAAAAAAGAGGTCTCCGAACTCTCCACATATTTCTCCACAAGTTTGTTTCACAGCATAATATTTGGCAGAAACATAGAGCAGAAACGTCTCTCTACTCCCCCTCCCCTCCCCCTCCCCCGTGGAAGCCGCGTGCTGTTGACTTACTTTCACTTTCAGCTGCCGCACTTCGCTGCTGTATTTCCATCGTGTGTTCGATCGATCGTGCCTGTCTGTCATCCATCACTTTTTCCACAAACTTTCCTCCTTCATCCACCTCCTAAACTGCTTCCATTACGACCGTTGGCCATGTTCTCTCCCCCTTGCAACAGGATCCAGCACACTTCAGCCGGTTAGCTCTAACAACCGCTAACAACACAGGAAGCATCATAGATAGGAATGTAATGATATTGTCGATATCGCCGGAGGTAAACTGCCGCGATATCGTCGTGGTCTTGTCACGGTATGAAACAGTTTGTCTCTTGAGACAAAAATGATAGTTTTCAGTACGCTCTATGCGTAGTGTAACGTACTAAACTACATAGACCATGATCCTTTGCTGCCAGTGCGCTCTTTTGAGCCAATGGGAGCACACGTAGCCCCCACGCACAGGAAAAACAAGGTGAAAGGCGGTCAGGTGAATACAGCATGGATATACACGAGGATGGAAACAGCTGTTATTCTCCACGAGAAGCCAGAACTTTGTTCCTGTTCTGGAGGCCGCAGGAACAAGAAAGTTAGTTTTGGTCCGGTTATTCCTCCGTGAGAAGCAGCCGTGACGCCGCGGAGATCACCGTGTTGACTTGGTGAGTTTATATGTAATGACGAACTTGGGCTGTGCATGCGGTGATGTCCGTGTATCAAACGCCTCGCATGCTGTACACATTTTCGTATTTTTTCACCACCTCGATCAGCTGTTCATTAAAACTCTCCGTTTAACCTGCAGCAGCGGATGCAGAAGAGCATCTGATGAGCTGATTGTCGACATCACGGTGTTAGGTATTAGAACTTTTCCTGCTGCAACACACTTGACTTCAATCAATGGGTAATTAGCAGACTTGTGCAGCCAAGCTCTGGACATCAGGTGGTGTGTTGAAGCAGGGAAGCCCTGAAGACCAGCAGGATGCCGGCCCTCGAGGACCGGAGTTGCCTCCCCCTGGTGTAGAAGTTCATACGTATGACTGACCACTGACAGACAGGGCGGACTTAGTTATTTTAAATTTATTGACTACTAAAGACGAGGCAGTTTCTTTGTGCCTGGGTCTTTTTTTACTTAGTAAATAGGCTGTTTTATTGCCTGGTTGAGTTTATTTAATCTAGTACCTGAGCTGTCTTCTCAATAAATATGTTGGATTTTTACTTGAATTTCAGCTTCAGCAAAAAGTTTTTCAGGCAGGTCAAAATGTCATAACCTTGAATTTGACTATGACTATTGTAACAATGACTCGTCAAAGCATTTTATACCATCATTATTGTTATCGTGAGCCTCCCCACAATATCGAGATAAATATCGTATCGTGAGGTTCATATCGAGATAATATCGTACCGTGAGATGTGGATATCGTTACATCTGTAATCATAAAATTGCATCACTTCCTGGTAGTTTTTTTTTTTAAGCTTGTCTGACACCGCCATCTGCTGGATTAGATGAAAACTACTGAAAAAATTAACATGAGCCCTTGGTACTCTCTGACAAGCTCCGCCAGAGATTAAAATAGCTCCGCCGATTAAAACCCTTAATTAACGTGGAAACATGTGATTGGCAGTTAACGTTCGGATTTGAATTAACGTGGAAACACGTGAATGGCAGCCAGTGAGTTAAAGTTTGACAATAATGTGTCGCCGTTCTTCTCAAGGAATAACTCTTCTTCGCTTACGATGGGTCACCATGCCAACCCCCAAATATTTATTTTTAGCTTTTTTAACGTGTCCTGTCCAGCATGGTAGCAGCAGAATTATGATCTGGCTGCTTTGCTGTGTTGAACAGATTTGCTTTGCCAAGAGGAGCTTTATGAATATAAGGCTCCATAGTTGAATTTGATTCAATCATGTATTTTATATTTCCTTTTAAATCCTTAATGGCTGCACTTTACACAATAGGACTGGACCTCACAAGACGAAAGGGAGGGCTAAGAAAACAAAAATTAGGAGATAAAGTGAAAAGAAGAAAAGACACAAAGATAGACCAAAACAGCCAACTGCTGCACCTGCACAGAAACACGAGAACATCTTTTCTGAAACAAAATTAACAACCACCTAAACAGACAAACAAACTGCGAACCATGAGTCACAGCAACATGAAGGGATCACACATACACACACATTACTGCTCCAAAAAAAGAGAAAATGGCAGGAAGGTGGCTATTACAGATGCGGGCATGAAAAAGTTCCTCCTTTTTCTGCCAGAAGTGGTGCAGTAATAGTGCACTATCACTGGCTGAACGATTTGTCCCGTGAATACGTCATCACGCACGGTGTCCAAACTTGGCATGTGTAAACGTCCTTGTTCCGGGCGTTCATTTATGCTCTGAAATCGTTTCCCCTGGGCACACAGGCGTTTCTCTGTGCGACTGAATTAGCAGACAAGTTGCTGGTAAGTGGCTGGTAGTCGGCAGAAAGGGAACTTTTTCATGCCTTAATAGACGGCACAGTCACACGTGTAAAACATAAAACAGCTGACGTCGAACTCTCATCCTGTCTTAAACAGGCTCGTCAATACAGATTGCTTCTGACATGTTCAATGACACTATAAATGTCACCACTAACATTAAGTAACTGAATATTTGTTCTAAGCTAAATTGATTTAATGAACAATAGCATGTCACCCAGTTTTCTTTTTATAAATGAACCATGTTAGCAGATAACACAAAACTATCATGTTTACAGAGAAAAGATGAATTAGATTTTGTGAAATGTCAACTGATAAACACAGAAAATAAGTAACAGTCACGTCAATGCTCTCATACCCAACACACATCAGCTACACCATGGCGACTCGGTTCAGTTCTACAAAGGACACAATCCTGCAGGTTTTCCATGTTTCCCTGTTCTAACACGCCTGACTCAAATTAAAGGTTGAAAATGGAACATTTTTAATAAAAGCTATATTTTTAAAAAAATAATACCTCCACAGGTCGTTTGGGGGTGTACAGAATGAAAGTACAATATTTCCTAGAAAAATTATATTTAGCCAAAAAATAATTATAAAATAAATTTTTACGGGTTCGATAATGACATTATATTTACGTCTATAAGTCAATACACGCCGCCATTGCGGGTTGCCAGATACGATCTCTGTGTGGCATTAGTATTTTGAGCACAGTTAGGCTTAAACAGGGAGAAACCGTGGAGATGACGAGTGAAGCAGCTGCTTTAGAGTCCTGGAGATGTTGTTATCTGTCTCTGAGGAGGAGTGACCTGAGAAGAGCAAAACCTGGAGTAAATTTAGGTGAAGACTTCACTAAATGGACCCACATAAACGTTTTCCACGGAGTCAAAACACGGAAATGGCAACTTTCCTCCTGGATCGGTAAGCTAACTTGTTTGCCAACGTGGCTAACGTTAGCTGTCAGTTATAAACTCCTCTGCGGTACTTGTTGGACATGCTGCAGACTGTTGGTCACTTGCGTATCGGCAGCGAGCCTGGCATCCCAGCGGCTGGAGTTGTTTTGGCTGCTGTTGTAACTACAACCTAGACACACGTTATGTCGCTGTTCTGTCCGTGTTCCATATTCAACCTTTAAATCGATCCAACAGCTAATCAAGCTCTGCACAACGACTCATTAACTTGAGTCAGGTGTTGGAACAGGGAGACGTGGAAATCCCTCACAGGACTGAGCCGAGTACTCCTGAGCTGGACTGAGAGCAAACCGAAGATTTTATGACACATTTTAGCCACATTCAAACTTGTTTCAGTAACTGATGGTGTTGGAGAGTATTCTTAGTTTAAATCTATAACTACATTTCAGTTTTGAAATTTGTGTCTATCAAACTTAAAATTATTCACACATTTAACTTTTTCGACAGATTAGTAGAGTGCACTCAGTATTTCTTAGTAATGACAACAAACTTATTTATTTTAGTACATTTTTATCAAATAGTTCAAGTAAATACTAAATCTGGGCTGAGAGTGTAAAAACTCGATTTTAAGTAGCTGAATCAAAATATACTTTTTTGTTTAGATTTTTTTAAGAAAATGTCAGATGTGAAATATTTTCAAACTTTAATTTTGTTTTGTTAAATTTAGCATCTGCATTTGTTTTTCTTGGAAAAATGCTCACACTGTTTGTGGGATCATTTTTCTTTCACCCTTATCAGTGGGTGTTTGCTGTTTATTAGACAGACTGGTCTGAGTGTGTCAGAAATTGCTGATCTACTGGGATTTAGCAGAGAATGGTCTGAGGAAGAGAAAATGGTTTTAGAAATAAAAAGAGAAAATTACAGAATGCACATTTGCCCTTCATCAATAGTTTGGACTGTCACTCAGACAGGACATGCACAACTTCCTGAACAACTTCTACTTGTTGCCCTACAACAAGCCCCACTTATCACTAGGGCTGGCAAAAAACTAATGCTAAATTAATCCCATTGTCAAACAAGAGATGTCCTTTTTAATTACTACTGCTATACGCAGAAAAAACATTAACTTTTGTTTTACAACTTAAAGGCTAAAACCCAGCGTCATATCCGGGAGTAGTCCAGGACTCAGAGCTGAATTTCAGCTTCACATTAGGACAGTTGTGAAGTCACCGTGTGAGGACGTATCAGCAACATTCTGGACTAAAACTGCAGCTGTCTGAAGGACTAAAGGGAGACATGTAAGGACAGAGTTTCAGTAGTTTAGTCTACCAAAGATAAATGCAGAATTCCTGGTGAGACACCTTTAATCCTAAATGCGTTCTAGAAGGGAAAAAAGCAATGTAATTAATCAGGATTAATTTTTTGACAGCCCTACTTATCACGTAAATAGCCACTTCACTCATGTGGAGCCAATCATATATTTTTACAAGCAAAGTTACACACTGCAGAGTTTGCAATACAATTCAAAGACTGCCGGATGTTCTGTGAGTCTGTGAGGGCACACAAATGTCAGTTTGCTTCCTTGCTGCAGTGGGATAAGCTCTTTCCTCTTTGTATTCTTTCCCCTCTCATTACTCCCTTTCATCTTAGAAATGTCAGCCTTCTCCTATTGATACACTGCTTCACATATGCTGCACCACTTGGCATTTAAATATTGTTGCTGAAGCACATACCTTTTTCCACAACTGTTGAAAATGCTGAGTTCATCTGAAAGATCTAAAGAACAGTGGGCCATAGGTAACCCCCACATACAGGTGTGTGTCATAAAGAACTGAAATCAAAGAACGACTCTGTGACTGCACGACTCAAAAACTTAGCGCCTTATAAAGATATTATATACTAACCCCGTCATCAATAGTCGCTCAATCGTGATAATGTGGCCTATCGAAATAGTCGGCTACTAATTTAATCCTTTATTGTTTTATTACCTCCAGCAAGGAGGTAACGTTATTTGGTAGCGTTGGTCTGTCTGTCTGTCAGCAACTTTATGGAAAAAGTTCTGCACTGATTGACCTAAATCTTCACCAGCCGTGTTTCCCAGTCCAAGGACAAAACCATTAAATGTTGGTGGGGATCTGGATCACCTTCTGGATCCAGGAACGTTTTTGAGGATTCTTTATCTTTGTGAGAGCTGCTTGGTGGAGGTCTGCGCTCTCCAAGTGCTTTTAGTAAGCTTTGTTTTTTCCTCTGAAAACTGCCTCTGTACCTTGTTTATGTGCCTTCCCTGTCTTTTTTTGTCCTTGTCGTATGTTGTAGCTATTAGGGCTGTTCGATTATGGAATCATTATCACGATTCTTTTGGCCAATATTGAAAACACGATTATTCAAATGATTATTTTCTAATTGCACGATGCATTAATTTAGCATTTCTTTCAAAGGTGTCTAGCATTGAAAATTATAAGTCTGCAAATATGTACCTTACAACTGTTTTGCAATGTATAAATCATTAAATGGATAAATAAATATACTCTGAATGTCAAATTAATGCAAAATACATATAAAAATATAAATATATCCTAAATAAACAGTGTACCCAGCTGTCTTGCAATTTCTCTGCATTTAAAAGATAAAATAAATACTAATTTATATTTTTTTTAAATTCCCCCCCAAATTAAAATCTTTGTTAATGACACCCAACAAATCGATGGAAGCCACTGAAATAAACTTTAACTTCAGAATAACTTTTAGAAATTCAGTCAGTCAGTCATTTTCTGTACCGCTTATCCAGTAGGGGATTATCACGCTTACCGGAAGTTCCCGGATTTTGACATTTCCTCTTCCGGGCCATGTTAACAACAGCCGTTCCTGCTCTGTTATACTGTTTAAATCGGATAAACTCCAAACATACTTAAGTTTTCATTCCAGACTGAAATGATACTAAGGAAGAAGTGGATCAAAGCGATCGATTCGCCGCGGTGAAGGGCCGAACTTTATAATAAAACACATGTTTGTTTGTCACCAAGGGGCACAACACCGGCACTTCACAGCATGCTAGCATTAGCCAGCTAGCGTTTACTGACGTGCTTAACATTGTGCATCTTAAAACACACAAACATCTGAAAATCGGGTCTGTACCCCCCCGTTTCCAGTGGAACAACTGGGGACTGCCAAAAAAAGGAGACGCTTTCAGATGCTTGTGTGTTTTCAGCCGCACAAAGTTAGGCACGTTATTGAGCTGGCTAATGCTAGCCTGCTAACAGTAGTCCGCCGACTACTACTCTGTTAAACTTTGTTAATCGGATAAACTCCAATGCCAAGTTTTCATTCCAGACTGAAGTGATGCTAAGGAAAAAGTGGATTAAAACGACCGATTCGCCGCGGCGAAGGAGCGAACTTTATGATAAAACGACACACGTTTGTTTGTAGCCGACAGACTGCGCAGTTGTGTTAGCAGGTTAGCATTAGCCAGCTCGATAACGTGCCTAACTTTGTGCGGCTGAAAACACACAAGCCTCTGAAAGCGTCTCCTTTTTTTGGCAGTCCCCAGTTGTTCCACTGGAAACGGGGGGGTACAGACCCGATTTTCAGACGCTTGTATGTTTTCACAAGCGAAAAGTCGGTAACGTCAGCTAACGCGAGCTTGCTAACGCTAGCTGTGGTGTAGTCTGCATCATTGAAGTGCTGACTACAGACATACGTGCAACCTTGTTTTATTTTAAATTTCGGTCCTTCACTCCGACAAATCGCTTTCATCCACTTCTTCCTTCGTGTCTTTTCAGTCGGGAATCCATGAAAACTTAGGTACGGCTGGCGTTGTTTATTAGATGTACACAATGGAACAGAGTAGCAACATTGAGCCATTCCTGGCCCGGAAGAGGAAGGTTCAGATGTTTCAGCTTCCGGGAAACCGGAACGCGGAAGCGTGATAATCCCCTGTTCAGGGTCACCCGTGCTGCTGGAGTCTATCCCAGCTATTATCAGGCGAGAGGGCAGGCACACCCTGGATAGGCCGTCAGTCTGTCGCAGGGCTAACACAGAGAGACAGACAACCATTCACACTCACATTCATTCCTAGGGACAATTTGTGGAGTCACCAATTAACCTAACATGCATGTCTTTGGAAATTGTGCCAAGAAAAATCGGGGGGGAAAAAAAGGTTTCAACTCAATATGAGTTTGGAGATTGTTTGATATGAAAATTGAAATCACAATCAAATGCCGATTAATTGCACAGCTCGGGCAGCTAACAGTCTCAACTTTTTCTTCACTCTGTATACGATTTACTTGATTAAATACAGACACCACCAGTCAAAAGTTTGCACACGTTTTCCATTAGATTCAATGAAAAGTGTCCAAACTTTTGACTGGTTCTGTAAATATGCTACAATTTTCGTCTGATCTGATTCGTCAATTTATCGCCAAAATAATCAGTGACTTGTGGATTATCAAAATATTTGGTTGAGGCAGCCCTAGAGATGTTACAGTACGTAGCAAATAACATGTTTTTAGGAAAAACCTAAGGGTGTGTTGCAGGTTTAGAATGTAAAGCTTTTCTAATGAAGCCAATATTTAATCAATAATTCTGGAAAAAACTGAACAGGATGCATATTCTGTAAAAGAGAAAAAAGATATACTTCATTAATCCCTTTTAGAGTGCCAACAAGGAAATTCATTCTCTGCATTAACCAATCCCAGGTTGAACCTGAGAGCAGTGGGCTGCTGTTTAAAGCGCCCGGGGAGCAGTTGCTGGGGGTTAAGGACCTTGCTCAAGGGTCCACAGTGGTTTACTAGAGCATCGGGTCAGGGACCCAAACCCAGGTCTGCCGTGCCAAATTAGGTCAGTATAGGCTACAGTATACAAGTGCCAAAAGATATTAAAAAATCTAGTCAACAATATTATCTGATTGATGTTCAGATAGTTTATTGATGGTGTTCTTTTGTAGATATATACTATGGAGTTGTCATCAGTGTTGAGAAACAGCGATGAAAGCAGCAGACTGAACGTTTGTAAGCGCTCAGCTGCAGATCACAATTAACTGTCATCCTCATGTGAGACAGCGGTTATCCGTCCTCTGCGGTAATTTCATTTCTTTTTCTGGACAGGAATGTTTTTTTTTCACTTCTTTGATTTCTTAGAAGCAAAGATGCTGTAAATAGTTTAAAGTGCTCAGAGCCAGTCATCCATCCTAAAGTTCTTGCCCCGCCTTCACCAGCTCATGCAACATTTTCTAGATTTGCCTGTTTCCATCTCTGTCAGCTGTTCATAATGGCAGACCTATCAGCCACAAGTCACCTCTTTTTGACTTCCACACTCCCACTGCCTGCTCTGACTTGTGTTAGCGGCAGTGTGAGCAGTTTGCTGTTAGGCTGCAGGCTGTAAGAGGAGGAAGATGAACCAAAAGCTTAGACACACAATGCCTGGCTTTTCATTGGTTTGAGATCACTACAACATCTACAAGAGCAAAGACATATTCAAATGATCTCAGATGTCAGCATAAAGTCACTGATGTCCATGTAGCTACGTCAACGTGTGAATAGACTGGGTGTGTGTGCGTGTGTGTGTGTGTGTGTGTAGTGTGAGACAGAGACAAAGGCAGCCCAGTGCTTTGTCCTTGTTGAAGGCAGAGATGAGATGTGTCTATACAGAGATGGTGACATCACTTCTTGGCAGGCGGCTCCGGGGAGACCACGGTGCCTTGACCAGGGACACGCAACCATCCAATCACAAGATGAGCCACTGTATCAGTGTGTGTGTGTGTGAGGCATGCTGTGGCCATGTCGGTGTGCAAGCGCTTCCCACAGCTAGTCCTTAATCAAACTGAGGAAGGTCAGGCCACATTAAGAGTGTGTCTTACCTCGACTGTGCATGGCTTACTTTTTCTCTCTGACTGTCTTATCTGTGAAAGAAAGTGATTTATTGTCTGTGAGAAAGTGTGTATGTGTAGGCCTAAAATTTAGCACAGGCAAAAAAAAGCCATCTGAGAAAGGTTAAAAAAGTGCAAGTCAAGATTATTATAGTTTTAAAATTTTCATTAGTTTTTATTTTTATTTCACTTTTCAGTTTCCTTTTTTTATTTTAGTTAGTTCAACAAATGATTTTGTAGTTTTAGTTTAGTTTTTATTTTGAGGAATTGACTGGTTTCAGTTTAGTTTTTCTTCAGTTTTAGTCTTAGGGTGAATTCCAATTTCTGTCTTAACCCTCAATCTCAAATATGTGGACTCCCCCGAAGTGCAAGTGCTGACCCGATTCTCAGAAAGCTATGTTGGGGCAAGTTTGAGGCTGAATCGCCCTCAATCCTGAGATTCGCCGACACCACCTTGTGAGCAAGGATTACCCAGAATGAAAGTGGCGAAGAAGGCGAGCTACAAATCTAAAGTAATTTCTTTGTTAATGGAGATATAAATATCAGGAAAACCATTGTATTATCTCAGTTTAGGCCCATGTTATGGATTAGTTATCACATTGTTGCATAATAATCATTTTTATTTTACGATCTTTTGTCAGTGCGGTCAAACCATGTTGTTATCGTTTAAGTTAGTTAACATTACAAAATGGTCATTTTTCTCAGTGCTAATGTGGTTGTTTTATCAAGATAACAGCCTGTATAACGTGCTTGTGCCAATAACGGTATAAGACGACCGCGCTGTTGTCATCTCTCGTTACCGCAGAGTTATGGAACCATAGCTCTGATTCATTCCTTCTGTAAACAAAGCTCCTCGCGCTCTTCGCAGGTCGAGTCCTAATGATAATTGTCAATCAGGTGATGTGCAGGCCAGCTGACTGGCAGTCATCCAGAAATTCACAGAACCACAGTTACCCACGTAACTTTCATTATAGTTGGTGTTTACCTTTCAATAAGCCGTGGTATACGGTGACAGCTGAATATTTCCATGGTTAGGCAGGTTAGCACTGCAAATAAATGTCAATAAAGTAAATTCTTCTTCTGCTTCTTCTTCTTCTTCTATTTCTTCTGAATTGACAGACTGAACGCCGCTTTGCCGCACTCACCCCCAAAGTAGCTGCATCATGAACAACGTGCACCTGATTTTAGAGTCCCGGCTGCAACCGTCACTGTTTTGTTGGTTCTGCTATTGTGATTGCGCAATGTTACCACGGGTGTCATTTAGTAAATTATTTAAAATAAATAAATATTACTATTTCTTTCGAGATTTTAAACTACTTCCAATGATGAAAGCTTTCTAATCATGTGTTAAAATTTTTAAGACTTTTGAAATATGAATTTAAGACATTTTAATGCCAATTAAGGCCTTAATTTTACATTTATGAATTCAATGCCTTTTAAGACTTTTTAAGGATCCGCGGGAACCCTGTTTAAAGTCTATTCTCTGATGGACCGGCAGCCAGTGTAAAGACCTCAGAACTGGACTGACGTGGTCCACTTTTCTGGTCTTAGTGAGAACTCGGGCAGCAGAGTTCTGAGTGAGCTGCAGCTGTATAACTGTTTTTTTAGGTAGACCAGTAAAGACGCTGTTACAGTAGTCAAGCCAACTGATGATGAATGATGGACGAGTTTTTCCAGATTTTCCTAAGACATCAGATCTTTTATCCTTGAGATGTTCTTCAGGTGATAGTAGGCTGATTTAGTAATAGTTTTGATGTGTTTTTCAAAGTTTAGGTCTGAGTCCATCACTAAACCCAGATTTCTGGCCTGATTGGTGGTTTTTAGGTGTATGGACTGAAGTTCTGTAACAACCTGCTGTCGTTTCTCTTTGGCTCCAAAAACAATCACCTCAGTTTTGTTTTTGTTCAGCTGAAGAAAGTTGAGGCACATCCAGTCATTAATCTCCTCATTACATTTACCAACAGCCTGTACAGGGCCCCGGTCTCCTGGTGACACTGTAATATATAGCTGTGTGTCATCTGCGTAGCTGTGGTCACTAATATTGTTGTTCTTTATAACCTGGGCCAGTGGTAGCATATAGATGTTAAACAGAAGAGGCCCCAGGATAGAACCCTGGGGAACTCCACAGGTCATTTTTGTCCACTCAGATGTAAAATTGCCTACTGATACAAAGTACTTCCTGTTCTCCAAGTACGTTTTGAACCAGTTTAGTACAGAACTGGAGAGATCCAACCACTGCTCCCGGCGTTGGAGTAATATAATGTGGTCAACTTAATCAAATCAAATCAAATCAAATCAAAGATACTTTATTGATCCCCGAGGGGAAATTCATGTTTCAGTACAGCCCGTCCAAGACACATAGACAAAAACATAACAAGACAGGATCTGGCAGACCGTGGTCAAGCAGACCCTCTGCAGGGCACACCTTTGCAGAAAGAAAACGAGGACATGAGGAAAGATGGGTAGGTGGTAAAAAAAGAGGTCTCCAAACTCTCCACGTACACAGGTGGAGACCTTGGAGATAAAAAAAAGACACACCAATACATAGAAGCACGAACTCAGGCAATCACAACATTAAAGACATACTGTGGGCAGAAAGGAGGTGTGTCCCCTCCAGACAGCCGGGCGGGGACGCTCAGGCACCCTCCAGGCCCAGACTGTCCAGAAAGGCGGGAAAAGAGGAGGGACGGCGAAAGCGTTGAGTCTTAGGGTGTGTGTGTGTAAGGGATCTTGTGTGTCCGTAGATGTGTGTGTGTGTGTGTCAGGCTGTGAACCCGCCTGAGTTCACACCCAGTCTCTGTCCACAGATGTTATGGTGGCCTTGGGGGTGCTGGCCAGGTGGTCCACTTCCCGTGAGAATCTCTCATTCCACCTCATCGTGATGAGAATCTCCCGTTCCACCTCATCATGATGAGAATCTCCATTTCCACCTTATCATGATGAGAATCTCCCGTTCGACCTCATCGTTAAGAGATTCTCCTGTTTCACCTCATTGTGATGAGAATCTCCCATTCCACGTAATCGTGATGAGAATCTCTTGTTCCACCTCATCATGATGAGTATCTCCCGTTCTCCAACATCTGCGATGAGAATCTCCCGTTCCACTGCATCAAGATGAGAATCTCCTGTTCCACCGTATCCATGACGACGATCTTCCGTTCCACCACATCATGAGAATTTATTGTTCCACCTTATTGTGATGAGAATCTCCCGTTCCACAAAAAGTCCCCTCCCCACCTCATCATGATGAGAGTCTCCCGTTCCACCTCATCACGATGAGAATTCCCCCCCTTTTAAATTATTCCCCATCCCCTTTTAATCTTCTCGTTCCACCACATCGTAATTAAAAAATCTCCGGGTTCCACCTAATATGATTTCCTTCCCCCTCTATAGATCTCTTTCCCCCGCGTCATGATGAGAATCTCTCGTTCCACCACATCATGATGAGAATCTCCCCTTATAATTCTCCTCCCATTTTCCGTTTCACCTCATCATGATGAGAATCTCCATTTCCACCTTATCATGATGAGAATCTCTTGTTCCACCACATCTGCATGAGAATCTCCCATTCCACCACATTGTGATGAGAATCTCCCATTCCACCACATTGTGATGAGAATCTCCCCATTCCACCTAATCGTGATGAGAATCTCCGGTTCCACCTAATCCGCTATGAGAATTTCCTGTTCCACCTTATCATGATGAGAATCTCCCATTACATCAAATCCCAGATGAGAATCTCCCGTCCCACCTCATTAATAGAGAATCTCTCATTACACCACATCTGCCATGAGAGAATCTCCTGTTCCACCTTTATCATGATGAGAATCTCTGTTTCACCGTATTATGATGAGAATCTCTCATTCCACCACATCAGCGGGGATGAGAATCTCCTGTTCCACCGCATCCTGTGATTAGAATCTCCCGTTCCACGTCATCATGATGAAGATCTCTCATTCCACAACATCCGCGATGAGAATCTTCTGTTCCACCACATCCACATGTGGATACATGGCCGTGCGCAACCAAGTTATTCCTAATATTCCGGTTATTATGAAAGGGTTATGAAAGAGTTATTGAAGCTGCATGTAAACTTTAAAGTTTGACTGCTCCTAGTTGTTGTCTTTTTTAAGATATAGAAGAAAATATTTCTGATAAGCTTTTACTGAGTTTATCATAATAATAAACACTGAGATACGGTTTAAGTGTGTCGGCAATTGTATGTTATTGCTGCGATATGTAGGTCATAGGTCTTGGTCCTTCGCAGTTGCATTGCTGAGTCATTAAGAAAAAAAAAACACAATCAAAAATTAAACACCAGCCAAAATGCTTCATACACTTTACAAACTATTGTTCATATTGAAAGGAAAAGAAATATCCATTTATGCCATCCATTTAAGAGTTCTCAGATAAGACAAGTGGATCTGACAGATACAATGATGGAAAAAAAAAATTAGATTAGCTACAGATTTAAAATGTAAGAAAATCAAATAAATAAAAAATGAATGAGCTACAAGACTTAGATATTAGATGCAACTGAGCCCTGTCTGCACACTGCTCCACTCCTCCTCTCCAGCCGAACCAAACCACTGATCAGTTTCATATTGCGCAAAATTTTGATCAACAGAATAGTAAAATCATCACACAGGCGCAAATGTAGCCTACGACTCCAACAACCGTTGGAGTTGGATGTGGTTGCTGGTCCTGTCCACATATTGTACAGTAAACAGCATCAGGCAGAAAGCGCTTTTCCAGTCACTGTCTGGACTTAAGCGCGCAGCAGCAGACCCGAGTTCTGCCAACAGCCTCCATCATTCAAATTAACATTTTACAAGTGATAGCCTAATAATGCCTAATATAATAAAGCCTAATATTATTTTTATTATAAAAATAATAAAAAAAAAGACTTGACATGAAGGTAAACTTGACCTATTAAACCTAAAATGATGTTTGAACCAGATTGTAAACATGTTTATGTCTGCTGTAAACATGTTTATTTCTGCTGTGAAGTTGGTCTTTTTAACATGGGAGTCTCTGGGGATTTGCTCTGTTTTGGAGCCCCTAGTGGATGAAGAAAGAACTACAATTATTTAACCTTACTTCCGGGCTTCACACTTTTCCAGCACAGTTTCTCCCTTGGTTACAAATAATCTTCATGAAAATATCAATACTTCATCTATAACATGATTTACCGAATCGATGCATCGGATCAGTATCAAACTTGTCATTTGTATGCATTTAAATAGTCTGAAGAATAAATCACCAAATACTAATTATATGTGAAAATCCTTAATTTAGGACTGATTATTACAATTCTGGACATAAAGTTTAGGTAAAGTCCCAGACAATAATTGATTTGCATTGACTGATAAACTTCCAGCAAGAGAGGGCAAAGTCTGATGAAGTAATTATTTTATACCTATTCTAATATTTAACTCTGTAGAGGCCAATTTTATCAGTAATGGAAATGCATTGCAGATTAGTTGGTTCAAACATTTTTCTTTTCACAGTTATAGATTTATTGAGTAAAACTGCTGAGTCATTAGTGTATACATTTCCAAACACACACCTCTTGGATCACAAAAAACCCTTTTAAATAGAACCAGCCTGCCTCATCAGAGATTATAATTTTTTAAGGATGTCTGAGTGTGGGGAAGTTATTTTAGAAAAGTTTCTTCATTTACTTAATTCATAAAATATTTAAAAGCTGCCCAACAATCAAGCAGCGATTTGGATGACTGTGAATGAAACAGAAATGCATGAGGTTGAAATTTCTCCCAGGTCTTTACAGTTTTTACCTTAAAGGCAAGTTTTCAAAGTTTGTTCAAATATAGACACAACCCCTCCCCAGCGTGGCCTAAAATTATCTACTAATAACAGCTTTTGTTCTTTCAAAGCTCCTCTCATCAACATGTCAAGTCAGTTGTCTAAAAATAGTTGTGTCTCTAACACAAAAGGTTTTGAACTGACTTTATCTCTCAGAGCTGGAACTCTTTTATTTGTATGCTGTCGAAAACATTTTATGTTTCTTCTTCACGATTGCATGGGGGATGTTGCTTTGTGGTCATTGGTGTGGTCAAGAGTTTTCTGTTTGCCTGCCCGGCCAGCTCCCTATGCCTCAGTTGAACAAACAGTTTTCACATGTTTTGTCGCCGCTTGAATTGCAGCATGACATAGTAGCATCAGAGGAGAGGACTGAGGCGGCATGGCAGGCTCACAGTTTGCTGGATGTTTGAGGATAAACAATTAAGCCTTGAGATAGCACGGGAAGAGCGAAGCGCCGCGGCGGCAAACCCACTGATTGTGTATATGTACCGGCTAGGGAGCACCGCCCCGCAAGCCCGCGAAGCCCGCGGCGCGCAAGATGGGCGCAGGCGGCGGCAGCACGGGACGCCACCGCGCTGGACCCGAAAAATAAAAACCTACGCGGGAACTGCGCGCAGGGCACACTGGCGAGACCAACAAAAAGGGCCAGCTAGGAGAGAAAAAAAAATGTGAAAAAAGGTTAACGTAAAACAAAAAAGGAAACGGAAAGAGAGAAAAAAGAAAGCACGCGGACCAGAATGAACCCCCAACCCCCCCCCGTTCTACCAAGATAACGGAACCCCCCACCCTTCCCCCCTTCTTTCTTCCCCCCCCCCCCCCCGGCCCAAGCCCCTTGCTCCCACCAATGAACAGAAAACCCACCTCCACCAAAACGAACCGGGAAGAAAAAACTCCCTGTCCTGGGCTGGGGAACCACCGCCTGACCGGCCTGCCGCCGCCGGTGCCCTCTCCCCCACCCCCCGCCCAGGGCGCCCCTACCCCGGCGCGCGCCGCAAAAAACGCATCCTATCTGAAAGGGCCTTTACAGAGTGAATTTGGTGGAAAACATGGCTCCTGATTCTGTTTTACAAGCTCTGGTACCAGGTTTCTTAATTCTAGTCCTATTATCTCCACGGCAAATTCTGTGATTGCTTTGACGAGCTATGTAAGATGTAGCCTTTACCTGTTATGATAAGAGCAAGTTGTGTCAGGAACTCACAATGAATTGTTTATTGACTTAAACACCCACAGCTTCAATCTTAATAAGCTTTCTGATTATCATTGTAATACAAATTTGTTGTTCTTTTAATCAACTAACAGAACCATCTAGGAAGTAATACACTCTGACATGCTTACACATCCCACAGCAGACTATGCTGTGTGCAAATCTGGGAATTTTTAGGGGTGTAGATCACAAGTTTGTATAGGTGTCACAATATCCACATCTCAATAAATCAATATAAACAATATCATCATGATATTGAGCTTCACGGTACGATAATTATTGCGATATTATAGGGATGCTCACAATAAAAATGATGAAGATATACAGTTATGGAAAAAATATAGAGACCACCCCTATTTTCTCATATTTCTTGGTCATTTTAATGGCTGCTACTACTAAAAGTACATTTGTCTGGACAAATATAATGATAATGACAAAAATAGCTTATAAGAGTTTAATTTAAGAGCTGAAATCTAGCCATTTTTCATGCTTTTCTCGATAAGTAATTTTGTTTATTAAGTTCTTACATCAATAACTACGGCATCGTACTGCCAAAAACAGCTTTTAGGCATTCTAGATTTTCTTTTCTGTCTTTTTTAGTCACATGATTCACACTAGAGATGGGCGATACCAGGAATTTTGTATCGATCCGATACCAAGTAAATACAGGGGCCAGTATCGCCGATACCGACACCGATACTTTTTCATATTTAAGCTTCATAGATCCAAAGGATCCAAAAAGACCTAGGATAAAATTTCGTTAAACTCAGCTATTGGGGAATCGGGAAATAATGATGGGCTATAGTACCTGTATGTAGTCATTCTGCATTTATTTCACACGTAACACAAAAGGGTACTTATATGCAATTAAGAGTGAGCTGTATCATATTTAGTATATTTGTTTCAATTCCAGAAAATCATTAATCTAGGTTTTCACTAGTCCACCTCTTATAATATTATATCTTTCAATCCTTATGTATAATTTTGCACTGTGTGCACATGCCTGTTGCTTTAAAGTAAATCTATAAATATCCCTGTTTTGGAATAATCAAAGCTTTATCTAATGTTAGATAACATTTTTCGATGGAATAAATGTACTAGATTATTTCAACGTCTTAATTATATTTTTTAGTTTTTC
The DNA here is from genome assembly GCA_023101725.1 of Atherinomorus stipes. Classification (NCBI taxonomy): domain Eukaryota; kingdom Metazoa; phylum Chordata; class Actinopteri; order Atheriniformes; family Atherinidae; genus Atherinomorus; species Atherinomorus stipes. Next base: position 112,216 of record JALJCO010008014.1, on the reverse strand, counting down.
CAGTAGCATTTGACTTCAGTAACATGCACTTTGAAAAAGTAATATGAACTGATGCTGAAGATGACCACTCTCAATTTCACTTTGTCATGTCTGTTCCTGCAGCTCCGTGTTTTCTACTGCATGTAGAGGTTTGTTGTGTTTTTTCATGTATTTAACAGCCCCGTTGCAATCTATACAGCTCGCTGTCATTCCACTTTCTGCAATAAAATAAAGCCAAACAGCGCTTATCTTCGTCATTTCGATACTCCGGCGTCTCCAGGAGAGGAGAGCGCTGAGTGCGTGGGCCAGGCTGAGCCGACCTACATGGCTGTTTGGCTGGCGCCGCTGAGTCATGTGATGGTGCAACAACTAAAGACAAGAGGGGGGGAGTGCTGCTCCCTGCTCTGTGACAGCGCAGCGCTACTCCAGACTTTTATTAATCTGTTTGCGCAGCAGTGAAAAAAAAGCTTGAGTATCGATCTTTTTACACGAGTATCGTTTAATATCAATACCAGTCTTGGTTAGGGCTGGGCGATATATCGATATGAAAAATATATCGATATATTTTCGAATGAGATATGGAATTGGACCATATCGGCCATATCGAGATATGGAGTTCAATATGTGTTTGTTTTGTCTTTGTATATAAATGCTAACCTTACTAGGGTTTGTTACATTTAATTCTGTGTAATGTTCCTTACTTGCATGTGCGAGTATTATTACATACAGTATTTTACAGTATTTCTGTTTACATTTTACCATTCTTTGAACAGCTGAGCATTATTTCATCCGGTCTGTTTAAATTAAACTACTTAATGTCATATTTGGCTCTGGCTGGAACAAAATATTTGCTCTCACTTTGCGATAAAAATATTGAGATATATATCGTACATCGATATTCAGCCTAAATATATCGAGATATGACTTTTGGTCCATATCGCCCAGCCCTAGTCTTGGTATCAATAATATCGATATTGGTATTGATCCGCCCACCTCTAATTCACACCACAGTTGGTGCTCGATTGCATAACCATCATTTGTGATGACAAGGGTGCTCTCTTAATTTTTTCCATGGCTGTATAATGCTTTGACTAGTCATTAGTACAACATTTATTTTAATTTTCAGAGTTATGACATTTTGAACAGCTTGAAAAAGTGTGAAATTCAGGCAAAATTTCAACATATATTTTATTAGAAAAGACAGCTCAGGTAAATAAACTTAACCTAGGAATTAAACCTGCTTATTTAATAAATAAAAAATACCCTGGCACGAAAAAAACTGCCTCATCTTTAGTAGTCAGTAAATACAAGAAAACAAGTCAGCCTGTCAGTGGTCAGTCAGATGCAACCTGACGACTTAAAGCTGTTACAGACTATGCCAGAATTTCTTGTGGATGTCACGGGGGACGCTATGACCTTGCTGTCCACACATCAGCTAATCAGATGCTCTTCAATAACTGCTGCTGCAGGTTAAACGGGTTGAACAGCTGATCGGGGTGGGGAGAAAATACAAAAATATAAACAACACATGAGGAATTTAAATACATGAACATCACTGTGTGCACAATTCTATCCTGCCACAGACCAGGTTTGTCATTACACATAGACAAGTTTCACGGACATTTCCAGTTTACTTCCGCAGTCGATCAATTTCTGCTAAGTGCTTCTGGTCGAGTAAGATCTGCTTTCATTTACATTAAACAGTCAGTCAGTCAGTCATTTTCTGAACCGCTTATCCAGTTCAGGGTCGCGGGGGTTGCTGGAGTTTATCCCAGCTGTTATCAGGCGGGAGGCAGGTACACCTGGACAGGTCGCCAGTACACTGAATAGTGATGTCTCTAAAATGGAAACACTCTCATTTATTTCTTATAAAAGAATGTGTTTTATTACTTCCTCACCTGCTGCGACACTGATCTGGGAGGATAATATGATGAAATGGCCTTATGTTAAAAATAACAATATATTTTCTTTGTTGAGTCCATGGTAATAAAAAGGACTTACATGTGTGGACTTACATTGTGACGCAGTTGCCTGTGTACTGATAACTGACACAAACACGGCAGTTTAGTGTCCATGAAGGGGGATGTTCCACCAAGCCAGTGTCTGGACGATTCCTGTCAGAAGGCTTGAGTGGTTACAGAGGATTTTTTCTTTTCTTTTTTTGGTTACGGAGGATGGAGACGTGGAGACGTGGAGACTGCGGGCTGCACCTGTATAGCTGGACTCGATGGGTCCTGCAGCCTCCAGCTGCCGTCCTATAGTAAATTAACTAACTTAAAAATGTTCATATTTATCTGGCTGGTGGCTGGAAACCTGTCCAGGTGTACCTGTCTCTCGCCTGATAACAGCTGGGATAGACTCCAGCAACCACTGTGACCCTGAACTGGATAAGTGGTACAGAAAATGGATGGATGAATGAACAAATAGACAGGTGGATGGATGGATGGATGGATGCATGGATACATGGATGAATGGATGGATAGATGCATAGATGGATGGATGGATACATGGATGAATGGATGGATAGATGCATAGATGGATGCATGGATGCATGGATACATGGATGAATGGATGGATAGATGCATAGATGGATGGATGCATGGATGGATGGATGGATGCATGGATGGATGGATGGATGCATTGATGGATGCATGGATGGATGCATGGATGGATGGATGGATGCATTGATGGATGCATGGATGGATGCATGGATGGATGGATGGATGGATGGATGGATGGATGGATGCATGGATGGATGCATGGAAAGATGCATGGATGATGCATGGATGGATGCATGGATGGATGGATGGATGGATGGATGGATGCATGGATGGATGCATGGAAAGATGCATGGATGATGCATGGATGATGGATAGATGCATGGATGGATGCATGCATGGATAGAAAGAAGCATGGGTGGATGCATGGATGGATGGATAGATGCATGGATGGATGGATGCATGGAAAGATGCATGGATGGATGGATGCATGGATGGATGCACGGATGGATGGAAAGATGCATGGATAGATGCATGGATGGATGCATGGATGGATGGATAGATGCATGGATGGATGGATGCACGTATGGATGGATAGATGCATGGATGGATGCATGGATGGATAGATGCATGGATGTATGGATGAATAAATGCATGCATGGATAGAAAGATGCATGGGTGGATGCATGCATGGATGGGTAGATGGCATATTTATTGGTTTTCTCAAGCTGCTGCAGCAATGTATAGACGATGCATCCCAGAACGCTTTTTGGGTTTTAAAATATCCATTTTTCAATCAAACCTGGTAACTGTGGTATCCAGAAGTGCTTAGCAGAAACTGCGAGACATGGCGGCTCCCATGGCTGTGGTCGTGAAACTTGTCTATAAAATCACTGCCATCCACAGCCATCCTGCCCTGTCACGGATGAAGCTGCTTATGGAGGGTTAACTGGATCAAAACAAACTTTACTGTTTTCTCTGCTGCCTCGAAGAAAAGAACAAAGTACTCACTTCTCGCAGAGTATAATGAGCTTATGTGTGGATCCTCTGTATCCATGCTGTGTTTATCACGGCCACCTTTCACCTTGTTTGTTTTTATTCCATTGGTTCAAGAGTGAGCACTGGTTGCAAAGGATTATGGTCTAAGTAGATTATGTTATGTTGCACTTAGAGTGGTCTGAAAACTCTTATTACTGCCTCAAGACTCACTGTGACAAGACCACAAGGATATCGTGGCAATTTACCTAACACAATATTGTGGTATCGCCAATATCGTGACATCCCTACAAGCAGTAGTCGAGTTGTAAAAAAGTTTCAGGGGAGATGGGAAAACTCATTGGAGATTCTCTTTAAAATCTACCGTCCAAGCATATTTTTACCAGCCAAAATATGAAACCATCTTACACACACATATATCTTTAGGCTGTTAATACAGTATTTTACTGGATGCCCCCCGTGACCCTGAACTGGATAAGTGGTACAGAACATGACTGACTGACTATAGGGGATTATCACGCTTACCGGAAGTTCCCGGATTTTGACACTTCCTCTTCCGGGCCTTGTTAATGACAGCCGTTCCTGCTCTGTTATACTGTTTAAATCGGATAAACTCCAAACATATTTAAGTTTTCATTCCAGACTGAAGTGATACTGGATCAAAAGCTGGATCAAAGCGATCGATTCGCCGCGGTGAAGGGCCGAACTTTATAATAAAACACACGTTTATTGTCGCCGGTGGGGCACGACACCGGCACATCACAGCATGCTAGCATTAGCCAGCTAGCGTTTACTGACGTGCTTAACATTGTGCGTCTTAAAACACACAAACATCTGAAAATCGGGTCTGCACCCCCCCCCCCCCCCCCCCCCCCCGTTTCCAGTGGAACAACTGGGGACTGCCAAGAAAGAAGACATTTTCAGATGCTTGTGTGTTTTCAGCCGCACAAAGTTAGGCACGTCATCAAGCTGGCTAATGCTAACCTGCTAACAATAGTCCACCAGCTACTACTGTTAAACTTTGTCAATCGGATAAACGCCAATGCCAAGTTTTCATTCCAGACTGAAGTGATGCTAAGGAAGAAGTGGATTAAAACGACCGATTCGCCGCGGCGAAGGACCGAACTTTATAATAAAACGACACACATTTGTTTGTGGCCGGCAGACTGCGCAGTCGTGTTAGTAGGTTAGCATAGCCAGCTCGGATAACGTGCCTAACTTTGTGTAGCTGAAAACACACAATCATCTGAAAGCGTCTCCTTTCTTGGCAGTCCCAAGTTGTTCCACTGGAAACGGGGGGGTACAGACCCGATTTTCAGATGTTTGTGTGTTTTAGGACGCACAATGTTAAGCACGTCAGTAAACGTTAGCTGGCTAATGCTAGCATGCTGTGAAGTGCCGGTGTCGTGCCCCACCGGCGACAAACAAACGTGTGTTTTATTATAAAGTTCGGCCCTTCACCGCGGCGAATCGATCGCTTTGATCCACTTCTTGTTAGTATCATTTCAGTCTAGAATGAAAACTTGAGTATGTTTGGAGTTTATCCGATTTAAACAGCATAACAGAGCAGGAACGGCTGTCGTTAACATGGCCCGGAAGAGGAAGTGTCAAAATCCGGGAACTTCCGGTAAGCGTGATAATCCCCTATACTGGATGCGAACTGAAAAAAACTAGAACAAGAAAAACAAACAACGGTATTTGTATTTAGTAAACTGGTCATTTCTGAATTCATTAATTTAAAAACTTCCTGGTCAGACTCCATGTTCTCTATTTTGTGCTTTCACACAGTCCATGAAATCTGGCCTCCTGGTCCCGATTGTCCTGCAGCATTACAGCCTAGTCGGAACACAGTTGGACAATAAAGGAGATCTGGCAGTGTCTCCCAGTCTTTTTTTTTTTTGTTTCTATGTTTTTTTTTTTACTTGTTTCAGTGTTTTGAAACCCCCTTCACAACTTTTTGCTGCTTGAATGGAGGGGAAATCATTTACGGATGGAAAGATTCTTTAACAAAACAAAAATGATAATTAAAAAGAATAAAAGTTTATACTAACTGATAAGTTTGCACATCTGTTTCAGGCTGTAGTCTAAGTACAACAGAGATCATGGAGGTCTCTTTACAAACGGGGACAATAACAGTGTAAAGCAGGTGGACTGTGACATGATGTTGCAGATGAACAGAATCAGAATCCGACCCAAGTTGTTCCAGGAACCATTTTAATGCTCATATTTATCTACTGAGCTTCCATAATGGCACATATCAACATTAATTATCAAGATGGAACAACAAGACGTCGGATCTGAGCAGATGAGTGAAACTCCGCCCACCTGACTCGCCTTTCAGTCACCACGGCAGTAAATGGAGCGGACACTGACTAGTGCAGCCGGTGTCCTGCAACGTCTCCAAAGCGCCGCTTCTCACTGAACTTTCTGGTTGGCGTGTAAATCTGCTGGTTTACTTTCCAGTTCATCGTGCTTTCTTATGGAAGGCTGACCAGCTCCTGATAAAAGTCACCACATATTCGCGCCACTTAATCAGCCTGAGCTAATCACTAGTTGTTCGTAAACGGAGGTAACGTTGTGGGGGCGGGGGGTTGGGTCTCATGCTTATGTCACGAAGGTGTGTTTGTGAATATGCGCATCGATTAAACATGTTGACGGTAGAGCAAGATAAAGAAGAAATCCAACAAAATGAAGATTTAAAAACATGAATAATTTGATAGAAACATTTACTCGCCATGTGGGACAGACCTCTTGGAGATTTACTCACCAAAAAAATTAACTGGCATTTGGCTCCTGGCGAGTGTTAATTTCGGACCCTGGCTGTGCTGTTATTGTGCAACTTGTGATGAGTTTAGCGACTTTTGTATAGATTGATCAAAAGTAGTGATTGAGATTCTGAGTCTTGAGTCATTGCTCATCTGTGACTATCATCTTTCTTAAATACTCTCCGAAATCATGCTGTCCAGCCACTCGTTTATCCGTGCTGACATTGCAGCTTAGTCCCCTCTCCCGCTGCGGCTTGTGAGTCTCCCTCTGGCATCCGGCATCAACCAATCATGTTGCGTCATTGCATGTGTGTTTGCCCCTGTGCCCTCAGACTTTATTTCTTATACTCAACATCCGTACTATTTTGATAATGAAACGGTTATATGAGTATTGGTTATATTTACAGGATTTACTGGCAAAAGGAAGGGATGGAATGGAGGAATGGCAGTTCTACAGAGAAAAATGATTTTGATCGTTTTTATTTCAGGGGGGATACCATCCCCCTCAACTCGACTTACTGCCTACAAGTTTGATCAGGATACAGTAATCTATATATTCAGTTGATAAGAATTCTGCCACAAATAATACATTTATTTAAATGATAAATAATAAATTCTGTTGATGAAGCTTTAAAATGTTCACATGATGTGACAGAATTCTAAAAATACATTCTTATTTTAAAACAGGATATAATGTAAATTTTACTACTAATTAGATTCTGAAACCAAATATTTTTACTGCTTAGTTATAATCACATAATACAACTGGATATTAGCATATTTTTCATCAATTGAAATAATACGGATTTGGCTGTTAGAACAAATCAATTCATCATGTTCTCTCTAAAGGGCGTCTTACAAATTATTAGTATTGGTGTTCGATCGATATTTTCAACTTGAACTGATGCTACAGGCTTATTGATCATTGGATCGAGAAATTGATGCAGCTCAGTGGTTTGTTCTATACTGGAGGTGCACTGATAGTAATGTTAACAAAGAAAAAGGTCTTAGTGTGTGTGATATGCACAAATTTTTGTAGATGAAAAGTCCAAGAAAAGTCTTTAAAAAGCTGCATGAATCTATTTTGTTTTATATCAGAAAGTGATTGAAATGGGGGGAGTAGGTGTGTTGCGGGCTTCAGCGCGGAGGACCCAGGTTCGAGTCCGGACGACATTCAGGTGAACCTTTCTGTGGACCCCTGAGAAAGGTCCTTAACCCCCACCAACTGCTCTTACAGGCACGTTCATTAGCACCCAACTGCTCTTCGGTACTACTGTACAGAGATGGGTAAAATGCAGAGCCCTAGTTTCCCCACCAGGGATCTAAAGAGTATATAAAAAACAAAAAAATAAAACAAAAATGACATTAATGAAGTTAATGTTTCCTTATGACCTCAAAGCCTCATAACTCCTGCAGATGCCTTTACCATCATCCACTTCAGGCATAGAGTTTCATAAAGACGGCTCTGATGAATATTCTCTGTTTGTCCACCTGAACAGCAAACAAAAACTACAACTCTCATTCTTTTTTAAAAAGTTGGAAAGCTATGTAAAGGTCAATTTAAACACAGGCAAAACTTTCAGTGATATATTATTTTCATCTACAAGAGAAAAAATATACCAAATGCTGCAACACTATTTTAAAGCTCATGTGAATTTATTTGACAACAAAATGTAGAAAAAAAGTCAGGATTATTTTTTACAGTTATGCAGCATCCCATCTTCTTTTTAACCACAGTCCAGAAGATAATTTCTTGATGGGTAGAATATGTCCTTTAGGGGAAACAGACTCAATGTGAAGCACACCACAGCACAGGGAGAGGAGGATCAAGTATGTATTACAAGTGCTGACAGAGATTTTGTTTCAAAAACAATCATGTAAGACCACTTCTAGGCCCAGGACTTTGTAGCTACTGTTAGGCCTGGGAATTACCAGGCCCCTGGCCACAACAGCTGCCTTCAGGCCTGGGATCTGTCAGACCAGGTTGTGCCAACCCCCCTAGGCCAAGGCGGAACCAAGTAACTCAGGGCCCCAGGATCTACCGAGCCCTGGCTGTATCAGCTACCATCAGGTCCAGGACTTATTTGGATCTACTTGCTGCCTTAAGCCCTAGGATCCACCAGGCCCCGGAAGCACCAGCTTCTCCCAACCTCAGGCTGCTGAACCATCTGCTTTCTGGCTTAAGATCTACAAGACCCTGCTGTACTGATCTCCTTCAGCCCAGGAGCTGCCAAGTCCAGGATTTGCAAGCTGCATACAGCCCAAGGTTTGAACCGGATATACCAGGCCCAGGATTCACTGGGGACTGGCTTCTTCTAGTAAGCACAATTAATTGTTAAATGGGACCAAAAAAGCATGCCACAGTTGGCGAAGAAGAAATAGAGGACATAAAAAAGTCTCTACATTTTTTGTCAGATGAAATTATGAACATTTCAAAGCAGCAAAAACTAATTATGAATTTAATGGACGAAATCAAAGATTTGAAAAGACATGCTGCTGAAAAGGACAAAAAGATATCCATTGTAGAAGCTCGCATTGATGACTTAGAGCAATATCTAAGGTTAAATGATGTCATCGTCAGTGGTCTGGAAACAAAGCCTCGGTCATATGCCAAGGCTGTTAAACCTGATGAAGCTTCTAGTGAAACGGACTTGGAATCCACTGAGAAACAAGTGATAAACTTCCTTGAAAGCAAAGGAATAAATGTAAAGAGTCAAGATATTGAAGCATGTCATCCTCTACCACAGAGAAACAAAACCATGAAGCAGCTATAATGATGCCATTTGTAAACAGAAAAGAAAAACTGCAGTGCTTAAGCAAGGTAAAAAGCTAAGAGGAACAAGTGTTTCTAAATGAACATTTCACTCGAAAAAATGCAGAAATATCAAGACAGGCTCGTATGCTGAAAAAACAAGGCAAAATACAATCAAGTTGGACAAACAACTGCAAAATTTTTGTTAAACTAAATGGATTACCAGAACAAGCTAAAGTACTACTCGTTAAAGACGTCACAGATCTTGACAAGCTCAAAGATGATTAGTAAGGAGGAAAACATGGCCAGAACATCGCATACAACATCAACACGTTACATCACAAGAACACTGAATCATCGCAATATGGTAATTGTGAACCACAAGGTGGATTATTCTCTGGTCAGAAAACTTCAAAGCTGAAAACTTTTCTATACAATGACCATAAGGAACATGACATCGCAAACAATGTGGACCCTGATAATAATTTTTTCAGTCACATACAGATTGACTGTGACTATCCTACAGAAGAGTTATTCTGTAAAAGAATAAAGCCTGCGGGGGTGTTATCAGTCATGCATTTCAATAGTAGAAGCTTGGCTATCAATGTGCCAAAAGTAGAGCCGCGTTTACGTCAGATGAACACCAGATTTGCAGCCATAGCCATTTCTGAGACCTGGTTAAACCAGGAGCCAACATCCACTGTTGACATATGAGATGTTTTCCACATATAGAAAACATAAAAAAGGTGCTGTTGTTGCTTTATATATTGATAAAAATTGTGAAAGTAAAAAAATTCAGAACTTATCATTAGTTATTGACAATATGATGGAATGTGTAACTGTAAAAATAGAAATAGATGATTCTAAAGATATAAGGATAAGCTGTGTTTACAGAGCTCCTGGGACCTGTATTGATACTTTTAGAGATGTGATCGTGGGTATGTATGATAAAATTGTTGATAAGAAATTGATATTTCTCTGTGGGGATTTTAATATTGATTTATTAAACCCACATGAACTAAAGACCATCGACAATTTCATTAATTCAATGTATAGTTTGAGTCTGTACCCAACAATCACACAGCCAACTCGCATAACCACACACGGTGCTACATTGATTGACAACATTTTTACTAATATAGTCAAGCAGAAAATAAAAAGTGGGCTAATTATTAACGATTCTAGTGACCATCTGCCAGTATTTGCAATCATGGAAAATAACATGAAGACAAAGCATGACCAGCCAAAATACAAAACAGTAAGACAAATAAATGAACAATGGATACAGGCATTTAAAAACGGCCTCATGAGCTCTGATTGGAACAAAGTATATGTGGGAGATGTGGACGAAGCCTACCATGCTTTTATAAAGTTAATAGTTGAGCTGTTTGACAAACATTGTCCTCCTAAGACAAAAATGATAAATAAAAACAGTTAAAAACCCATGGTTTACAAAAGGCATCTTAAAAGCTTGCTGGAAAAAAAAATTGTATAAAGATTTTTTAACAAAGAGAACCAGTGAAGCAGAATTCAAATATAAAACATATAAAAATGAACAAACTAAAATTCTGAGAAAAGCAAAAAAAGGAATACTATACTAAGTTGCTTGAAGACAATAAAAACAATATAAAAAACACGTGGAATGTATTGAATACTATAATGCGAAACAGAAGTGGTACATCTAACTATCCTTCATACTTTTTAAATAATGAGACCATTGATGATAAGGCAGTGATTGTCAATAAGTTCAACAAATACTCTGTCAATTCTGGATTTGACCTGGTAAATAAAATAAAGAATCCTGAAAACAGCAATAATATGAATAGAGTAAATTTGGAAATCGTGGATTCAATATTTTTAAAAGGAACAGATGAGAAAGAGATTACAGCTATGGTGAAAGGCTTCAAAAACAAACAAACTGTAATGGGTTACGTGTGGTATTGGTAAAGAACATAATAGAATGTGTGGCGAAGGACTTTCACCCACATTTGTAATCAGTCTCTGAAGACAGGAAAATTCCCAAGTCAAATGAAAACAGCCAAGGTCCGACCAATGTTCAAAGCTGGTGATAAACACACATTTTTCAACTATAGACCGATTTCTTTACTTCCACAGTTTTCTAAAATACTGGAAAAAGTATTTTATCTCCAAACACAATGTTTTGTACGACCATCAATATGGCTTCAGGAAAAATCAAACCTCTTCATTCGCACTTATAGATTCTGTGGAAGAGTTGACTTCTGCAATTGAAAAAAAATCAGTATGCCATTGGGATTTTTCTGGACTTAACAAAAGCTTTTGATTCTGTTGAACATAAGTTATTAATGAAAAAACTCCAAAGCTATGGTGTGAGAGGAGTGGCCCTTTCATGGCTCATTAGTTATTTAAATAAAAGAGAACAGTACGTTGAAATAGATCAGGCAAAATCAACAACGATGAAAATAGATTATGGAGTTCCACAAGGTTCAGTTTTGGGACCACTATTATTTATTTTGTATACTAATGATATCTGTGAGGTATCCAGTTTGTTAAAAATAATTTGGTTTGCTGATGATGCAAATCTTTTTTGTTCTGGGGACAATCTGGAGGAGCTTTTGGTAACGGTTGGAGAAGAACTTAATAAATGAAAGGAATGGTTTGACCTCAACAAGCTAACATTAAATTTGGATAAAACAAAGTTTATGATATTTGGGAATAGATTAATCAACGTAAGAAAGAAACTTATGATAAACGACAAAGAAATTGAAAAAGTATCCGAGACAAAATTTCTTGGTGTAATGATAGATGAAAAATTAAGTTAGAAGAAACATATGAACTACATCAATACAAAAATAAGCAAATTAATATCAATTTTATACAAAGTTAAATATTTTCTAAATCAGTCAACATTGTATACCTTGTACTGTTCCTTCATTCTACCGTATATGACTTATTGTGTTGAGGTATGGGGAAACACTTATGAGACAACCACCAACTCGGTTTTTCTTCTTCAAAAAAAGCAATTAGAATAATGACTAAATCTTCATTTATACAACCAACAAACCCTTTGTTCATTAAGACGAATATATTAAAATTTGAGGATCTGGTCAATCTCAAAACTCTTCTAATCATATACAGAGTAAAAAACAAACAAGTACCATCTGGTATCCAAAAGCTTTTCCAAATGAAAGAGAACAAATTCTGTCTGAGAGGAACATATATGTTTATTAAACCAGCAATAAGAACAAATGCCAAACTCCTCTGCATTTCTTCTAGAGGTGTCCAGTTATGGAACAGCTGCAGTGATGAAATAAAATCATGTCGAAATATTAGAACATTTAAACAAATAGTGAAATACAATATAATAAAAGGATCTGTGGAAATGAATAAGAACTAATGATGACCATGTATTATGTATATTGTGATTCATTACTAGAGTATTTTGAAGTTTTATGTTGTGCATTGTGATTTACAAAAAGGCTATGATTATTATTATTATCAATATTATTGAGTATTATTAAGGATTACATGATGAGGATTATGATTTATTTATGTGAAAACTGCTATATTGTAATTTATAATAAGTGAGTAAAGTTACTGAGTATTATTGAATATTGTAAATAATCAGCATGCTTTCATTGTGGACTGTATAATTTTGTAAGTTTTGTTCGTATTAAGTATGGTTTATTGTGTCAAGAGATTTTGTTAATGACAGTGAATGTTACATTTAAGTTGTCTGAAAAAAGGGTTTTGGACTTGATAAATTTTTCTAAACTTCTTCCAAAACTCCTTTTCGAACTGTTATTTTTTTTAATAATGTTGTTACTTACGCCAAATGTGAGCGTTGTTTTTAATTTTAGTTCGAAAGAACCAAAATAAATAAATAGATAGATAGATATTTGTGCTGTAAACATCTTTATTCCTGCTGTAAACATGTTTCTTTCTGCTGTAAACATGTTTATTTCTGCTGTAAACATGTTTATTCCTGCTGTAAAGATGTTTATTTCTGCTGTAAACATGTTTCTTTCTGCTGTAAACTTGTTTATTCCTGCTGTAAACATGTTTATTCCTGTTGTAAACATGTTTATTCTTGCTGTAAACATGTTTCTTTCTGCTGTAAACATGTTTATTTCTGCTGTAAACTGTAAACATGTTTCTATCTGCTGTAAACATGTTTATTTCGGCTGTAAACATGTTTCTATCTGCTGTTAAGATGTTTCTTTCTGCTGTAAACATGTTTATTTCTGCTGTAAACATGTTTCTATCTGCTGAAAACATGTTTCTTTCTGCTGTAAACATGTTTCTATCTGCTGTTAACATGTTTATTCCTGCTGTAAACATGTTTCTTTCTGCTGTAAACATGTTTCTTTCTGCTGTAAACATGTTTATTCCTGCTGTAAACATGTTTCTATCTGCTGTAAACATGTTTATTCCTGCTGTAAACATGTTTATTTCTGCTGTAAACATGTTTATTCCTGCTGTAAACATGTTTATTTCTGCTGTAAACATGTTTATTTCTGCTGTAAACATGTTTCTTTCTGCTGCAAACACGTTTCTTTCTGCTGGATACATGTTTCTTTCTGCTGTAAACATGTTTATTTCTGCTGGATACATGTTTCTTTCTGCTGTAAACATGTTTATTTCTGCTGTAAACATGTTTATTTCTGCTGGATACATGTTTCTTTCTGCTGTAAACATGTTTATTTCTGCTGTAAACATGTTTCTTTCTGCTGCAAACACGTTTCTTTCTGCTGGATACATGTTTCTTTCTGCTGCAAACATGTTTCTTTCTGCTGGATACATGTTTCTTTCTGCTGTAAACATGTTTATTTCTGCTGTAAAGATGTTTCTTTCTGCTGTAAACATGTTTATTTCTGCTGTAAACTGTAAACATGTTTCTATCTGCTGAAAAAACATGTTTCTTTCTGCTGTAAACATGTTTCTATCTGCTGAAAAAACATGTTTATTCCTGCTGTAAACATGTTTCTTTCTGCTGCAAACATGTTTCTTTCTGCTGCAAACATGTTTCTTCCTGCTGTAAACATGTTTATTTGTACTGTAAACACGTTGTTTTTGGTTTGGCTTCAGTTTCTGCGGCAGTTTGCTGCTTGGAATCGGTGTTTTGTCTGTGAGAGAAGCAGCTGTTGTGCTTTGCTCCACCTTATCCTCCATCTGCAGGAGATCTCTGAGCTTTTACCGCCTTGCTGACGGTTGGAGGATGAAGGCAGGATGACCCATCTGATATATACGAATGCTCAGAAGTTCCCGATCACGTTCCCATGAATCCAGAACTGACCGCGCAGTTGTGGTGGGAACACTGGCATATGTTATCTTGGGTATCATGTGGCTCAACATGACACCCAAGGGTGGGGGGTTGGGCAGGGGCCCGCCTGTGTGGGGTTTGCATGTTCTCCTCATGTATCCTTCAGAGTGAGTGTGAGTGTCTGTCAGTGTTGTCCTGCGACAGGTCTGTCCAGGTGTAGCTGGTTCCGTCCTCATCACAGCTGGGATGGACCCCAGCAACCCTGAACTGGACTGAGCCAGACAGAAAGTGAGTGATAATGGCAAAATCGGATTTATTTCACCCTAAAATTAATATCAGATCATTCAAAATGCATCCCACCCCCCCACGACGCTGCTAATTTTATTATAATATAATATAACATAATATAATATATCATATCATATCATATCATATCATATAATATAATATTAAATTATATTTTATTATATTATATCATATTATATTATAATAAATCATATTATATTATATTATGTTATATTATTTTATGACACAATTAAGAAGAAAACACAGGACATAAGTGACAGTTTATGAAGAGAATTTATGTTTTCCTAATTAAACCGTTGATGCTGAGCACGGAAAGCTGAATTCGTGGGACACTCTCAGTGGAGATATTTATGAAGAGTTATGAGAGACGGTAGCGAATGTTGGCCCAGAGGTTCTGGGGCAAGTTTGTTCTGAATTACAGTGATGAGCAAATGTGTGTTTGACTGTCTAAACATGACCTCCACATTTAATATAATAAAAATAAAAACAATAATGATAATGATAAAAATAATAATGGAAATACTACTACTACTAATAATAATAATAAGAAGAAGAAGAAGAAGAAGAAGAAGAAGAAGAACTAGCAGATGGATGCCCTTCCTGGTTCTAGTCTGCTGGAGGTTTTTGGACAAAGAATTGACTAAAATCCTGCTGTGTGGTGACAGTGGCTCCCTGAGGACCTCGTTCATGCAACTACCAAAAACCTGGTCTTTGGAAATTGCTCTGCAAAAACCATGAAGCTCATTTATTAACGCTAAGTTATACAGATTTTAATGTATTCAAGTCTTTTGATGTAACTAATGTGATTATTTTTCTACTTAAAGGGACTTGAGGCAGGAATTTGAAAAAAAACAAACATGAATGTCCCTTTTTTCATACTAATGGCTGATGAAGTGCTAAATACCAAAAATAACGTTTCCACCCACGTTTCTTTCCGTTGCCTTGAACAGACTGTGTGCTGCAAAATGCGCTGCAATTCGGTGTCCAAATTCCCCGCGGTGTCCAAATGACGCTACATCCGCAGTTTGATGGAGAAAAGACGGTCACGTAAAAAAAACACGTAAGCATAGTTATGGATTCTTCTACCGCAGAACGATCTAGACAAGTCAAAAAATTGAACACGAAGAAAAAGCTATTTTTTTACCAACATCCGCAGTTTTGATGCAGGAAAAAGACGGTCACGTTAAATAAAAACACTGTAAGCGATAGTTATGGATTCTTCTACCGTCAGAATACGATCTAGATCAACTGAAAGACACTAAAAATTGTAACTACGAAGAAAAAGCTTAGTAAACAACATTATAGTTTTCCAGCTCTGCCATGCGGACCCGACGTCACATGACGCTACATCCGCTGTTTTGATATAGGACGAAGCCGGTCGCGGTAAATTCAAACACTGTAAGCGATAGTTATGGATTATTCTGCCGTCAGCAAACGATCCAGATCAACTGAAAGACACTAAAAAGTGTAACTACAGAGAAAAAGCGTAGTAAACAACATTATAGCTTCAGTTTGTGCTCCGTGACGGCTTGGCTCGTGGCTGCAGTTACCTGAAGCGCCAATCGTGGCAGTCGCGAGTTTCGTTTCTTAATCTTGCCTCAAGTCCCTTTAATATATTTCTACTGTTGTTGTCACATGACCCGGTCAGGTGATCAGAACCTACCTGGTGGCTTTTAGTCCGGAGAAGGGTGGTGGCCCATAAAGCCACTTTGTTGATGAAATAAACCAAATTTGGAAGCTGATACTAGAGTATGTATCCGTCCATTTTCATGCTATCATCTGGGTCTTTTTTATGGTCCAGCACAGACTCAACTTTTTCAGGATTTGTGATTTTGCACCTTTTCCTCCCAGTTTCTGTGCATCCAAAGCATTTCTTGCATCAGTGTGTGGTAAATGTCCATGTTAGCCTGATATGTCAGAGTTCTTGCAGCTGTCAGTCAGCAGAGACAGAAACACTGCAGACTCAGTGGCTTTTGCAGCTGCAGATGGGTTTATGAGCTCTGTCGGACATGATATTTTATTATTGTTAAAAGCAACGGGTCTGGCTGGCCCGCAAGCATAGCTGTGTAAAGGGTCCATCTGCTGGTGGAGTTCTGGAATTGATTCTTCCAGAAACCTGCAGTGATGCAGCTGCAGACGTAGCTCTATGACCGATCCAGGAGGATCAGGGGTCTACCTGTATGACCCGATCCAGGAGGATCAGAGGTCTACCTGTATGACCCGATCCAGGAGGATCAGAGGTCTACCTGTATGACCTGATCCAGGAGGATCAGGGGTCTACCTGTATGACCCGATCCAGGAGGAGCAGGGGTCTACCTGTATGACCCGATCCAGGAGGATCAGGGGTCTACCTGTATGACCCGATCCAGGAGGATCAGGGGTCTACCTGTATGACCGATCCAGGAGGATCAGAGGTCTACCTGTATGACCCGATCCTGGAGGATCGGAGGTCTACCTGTATGACCTGATCCAAGAGGATCAGGGGTCTACCTGTATGACCTGATCCAGGAGGATCAGGGGTCTACCTGTATGACCTGATCCAGGAGGATCAGGGCTCTACCTGTATGACCCGATCCAAGAGGAGCAGAGGTCTACCTGTTTGACCCGATCCAGGAGGATCAGGGGTCTACCTGTATGACCCGATCCAGGAGGATCAGAGGTCTACCTGTATGACCCGATCCAGGAGGATCAGAGGTCTACCTGTATGACCCGATCCAGGAGGATCAGGGGTCTACCTGTATGACCCGATCCAGGAGGATCAGGGATCTACCTGTATGACCCGATCCAGGAGGATCAGGGGTCTACCTGTATGACCTGATCCAGGAGGATCAGGGGTCTACCTGTATGACCCGATCCAGGAGGATCAGGGGTCTACCTGTATGACCCGATCCAGGAGGATCAGGGGTCTACCTGTATGACCCGATCCAGGAGGATCAGAGGTCTACCTGTATGACCCGATCCAGGAGGATCAGGGGTCTACCTGTATGACCCGATCCAGGAGGATCAGAGGTCTACCTGTATGACCCGATCCAGGAGGATCAGGGGACTACCTGTATGACCCGATCCAGGAGGATCAGAGGTCTACCTGTATGACCCGATCCAGGAGGATCAGGGGTCTACCTGTATGACCTGATCCAGGAGGATCAGGGGTCTACCTGTATGACCTGATCCAGGAGGATCAGAGGTCTACCGTATGACCCATCCAGGAGGATCAGGGTCTACCTGTATGACCCGATCCAGGAGGATCAGGGGTCTACCTGTTTGACCCGATCCAGGAGGATCAGGGGTCTACCTGTATGACCTGATCCAGGAGGATCAGGGGTCTACCTGTATGACCCGATCCAGGAGGATCAGAGGGTCTACCTGTATGACCCGATCCAGGAGGATCAGGGGTCTACCTGTATGACCCGATCCAGGAGGATCAGGGGTCTACCTGTATGACCTGATCCAGGAGGATCAGAGGTCTACCTGTATGACCCGATCCAGGAGGATCAGAGGTCTACCTGTATGACCCGATCCAGGAGGATCAGGGGTCTACCTGTATGACCTGATCCAGGAGGATCAGGGGTCTACCTGTATGACCCGATCCAGGAGGATCAGGGGTCTACCTGTATGACCCGATCCAGGAGGATCAGAGGTCTACCTGTATGACCCGATCCAGGAGGATCAGGGGTCTACCTGTATGACCCGATCCAGGAGGATCAGGGGTCTACCTGTATGACCCGATCCAGGAGGATCAGGGGTCTACCTGTATGACCCGATCCAGGAGGATCAGGGGTCTACCTGTTTGACCCGATCTAGGAGGATCAGGGGTCTACCTGTATGACCCGATCCAGGAGGATCAGGGGTCTACCTGTATGACCCGATCCAGGAGGATCAGAGGTCTACCTGTATGACCCGATCCAGGAGGATCAGGGGTCTACCTGTATGACCTGATCCAGGAGGATCAGGGGTCTACCTGTATGACCCGATCTAGGAGGATCAGAGGTCTACCTGTATGACCCGATCCAGGAGGATCAGAGGTCTACCTGTATGACCTGATCCAGGAGGATCAGGGGTCTACCTGTATGACCCGATCCAGGAGGATCAGAGGTCTACCTGTATGACCCGATCCAGGAGGATCAGAGGTCTACCTGTATGACCCGATCCTGGAGGATCAGAGGTCTACCTGTATGACCCGATCCTGGAGGATCGGAGGTCTACCTGTATGACCTGTTCCAGGAGGATCAGGGGTCTACCTGTATGACCCGATCCAGGAGGATCAGGGGTCTACCTGTATGACCTGATCCAGGAGGATCAGAGGTCTACCTGTATGACCCGATCCAGGAGGATCAGAGGTCTACCTGTATGACCCGATCCAGGAGGATCAGAGGTCTACCTGTATGACCCGATCCAGGAGGATCAGGGGTCTACCTGTATGACCTGATCCAGGAGGATCAGAGGTCTACCTGTATGACCTGATCCAGGAGGATCAGGGGTCTACCTGTATGACCCGATCCAGGAGGATCAGAGGTCTACCTGTATGACCTGATCCAGGAGGATCAGGGGTCTACCTGTATGACCCGATCCAGGAGGATCAGGGGTCTACCTGATGACCCCGGGACAGGTCTACCTGTATGACCCGATCCAGGAGGATCAGGGGTCTACCTGTATGACCTGATCCAGGAGGATCAGAGGTCTACCTGTATGACCCGATCCAGGAGGATCAGAGGTCTACCTGTATGACCCGATCCAGGAGGATCAGAGGTCTACCTGTATGACCCGATCCAGGAGGATCAGGGGTCTACCTGTATGACCCGATCCAGGAGGATCAGAGGTCTATCTGTATGACCCGATCCAGGAGGATCAGGGGTCTACCTGTATGACCCGATCCAGGAGGATCAGAGGTCTACCTGTATGACCTGATCCAGGAGGATCAGAGGGTCTACCTGTATGACCCGATCCAGGAGGATCAGGGGTCTACCTGTATGACCTGATCCAGGAGGATCAGGGGTCTACCTGTATGACCCGATCCAGGAGGATCAGAGGTCTACCTGTATGACCCGATCCAGGAGGATCAGAGGTCTACCTGTATGACCTGATCCAGGAGGATCAGGGGTCTACCTGTATGACCCGATCCAGGAGGATCAGGGGTCTACCTGTATGACCTGATCCAGGAGAATCAGGGGTCTACCTGTATGACCTGATCCAAGAGGATCAGGGGTCTACCTGTATGACCCGATCCAGGAGGATCAGGGGTCTACCTGTATGACCCGATCCAGGAGGATCAGGGGTCTACCTGTATGACCCGATCCAGGAGGATCAGGGGTCTACCTGTATGACCTGATCCAGGAGGATCAGGGGTCTACCTGTATGACCCGATCCAGGAGGATAGAGGTCTACCTGTATGACCCGATCCAGGAGGATCAGGGGTTTACCTGTATGACCCGATCCAGGAGGATCAGGGGTCTACCTGTATGACCTGATCCAGGAGAATCAGGGATCTACCTGTATGACCCGATCCAGGAGGATCAGGGGTCTACCTGTATGACCTGATCCAGGAGGATCAGAGGTCTACCTGTATGACCCGATCCAGGAGGATCAGAGGTCTACCTGTATGACCCGATCCAGGAGGATCAGGGGTCTACCTGTATGACCTGATCCAGGAGGATCAGGGGTCTACCTGTATGACCCGATCCAGGAGGATCAGGGGTCTACCTGTATGACCCGATCCAGGAGGATCAGAGGTCTACCTGTATGACCCGATCCAGGAGGATCAGGGGTCTACCTGTATGACCCGATCCAGGAGGATCAGGGGTCTACCTGTATGACCTGATCCAGGAGGATCAGAGGTCTACCTGTTTGACCTGATCCAGGAGGATCAGGGGTCTACCTGTATGACCTGATCCAGGAGGATCAGGGGTCTACCTGTATGACCCGATCCAGGAGGATCAGGGGTCTACCTGTATGACCCGATCCAGGAGGATCAGGGGTCTACCTGTATGACCTGATCCAGGAGGATCAGAGGTCTACCTGTATGACCCGATCCAGGAGGATCAGGGGTCTACCTGTATGACCTGATCCAGGAGGATCAGGGGTCTACCTGTATGACCCGATCCAGGAGGATCAGAGGTCTACCTGTATGACCTGATCCAGGAGGATCAGAGGTCTACCTGTATGACCCGATCCAGGAGGATCAGAGGTCTACCTGTATGACCCGATCCAGGAGGATCAGAGGTCTACCTGTATGACCCGATCCAGGAGGATCAGAGGTCTACCTGTATGACCTGATCCAGGAGGATCAGAGGTCTACCTGTATGACCCGATCCAGGAGGATCAGGGGTCTACCTGTATGACCCGATCCAGGAGGATCAGGGGTCTACCTGTATGACCCGATCCAGGAGGATCAGAGGTCTACCTGTATTGACCTGATCCAGGAGGATCAGGGGTCTACCTGTATGACCTGATCCAGGAGGATCAGAGGTCTACCTGTATGACCCGATCCAGGAGGATCAGAGGGTCTACCTGTATGACCCGATCCAGGAGGATCAGGGGTCTACCTGTATGACCTGATCCAGGAGGATCAGAGGTCTACCTGTATGACCCGATCCAGGAGGATCAGAGGTCTACCTGTTTGACCTGATCCAGGAGGATCAGAGGTCTACCTGTATGACCCGATCCAGGAGGATCAGAGGTCTACCTGTTTGACCTGATCCAGGAGGATCAGAGGTCTACCTGTATGACCTGATCCAGGAGGATCAGAGGTCTACCTGTATGACCCGATCCAGGAGGATCAGAGGTCTACCTGTATGACCCGATCCAGGAGGATCAGAGGTCTACCTGTATGACCCGATCCAGGAGGATCAGGGGTCTACCTGTATGACCTGATCCAGGAGGATCAGGGCTCTACCTGTATGACCTGATCCAGGAGGATCAGGGGTCTACCTGTATGACCCGATCCAGGAGGATCAGAGGTCTACCTGTATGACCCGATCCAGGAGGATCAGAGGTCTACCTGTATGACCCGATCCAGGAGGATCAGAGGTCTACCTGTATGACCCGATCCAGGAGGATCAGGGGTCTACCTGTATGACCCGATCCAGGAGGATCAGGGGTCTACCTGTATGACCCGATCCAGGAGGATCAGGGGTCTACCTGTATGACCCGATCCAGGAGGATCAGAGGTCTACCTGTATGACCCGATCCAGGAGGATCAGAGGTCTACCTGTATGACCCGATCCAGGAGGATCAGAGGTCTACCTGTATGACCCGATCCAGGAGGATCAGAGGTCTACCTGTATGACCCGATCCAGGAGGATCAGGGGTCTACCTGTATGACCCGATCCAGGAGGATCAGGGGTCTACCTGTATGACCCAATCCAGGAGGATCAGAGGTCTACCTGTATGACCCGATCCAGGAGGATCAGAGGTCTACCTGTATGACCTGATCCAGGAGGATCAGAGGTCTACCTGTATGACCTGATCCAGGAGGATCAGAGGTCTACCTGTATGACCCGATCCAGGAGGATCAGGGGTCTACCTGTATGACCCGATCCAGGAGGATCAGAGTAAAGCACTTTGAATTGTCCTGTACATGAATGTGCTTTACAAATAAACTTGCCTTGCCATATATACTCCTAGAAATAAGGTCCAGGTTGGAAAAAAAAGAAAGTTGTCCTTTAAGTTGGCGAACCGCCAGACTTCTGGGACAGTGTAGGACAGAGGACATGTCTGGACACAAACGCCTCACACCAATGCTGGTGGAGGAGGATCTGGACACGTTGCAGGCACTGACCCGTTAGCATGCTCATGCGTAGGCAAAAAATAACCTGCTACTTCCATCTTTTTTATGCTCCACATGTCTGGAACAAACTCCCAGAAAGTCTCAGATCAGCTGAAACACTTAGTTTATTTAAATCCAGGTCAAAGACCCACCTGTTCTCAGCTGCATTTATGTACAATTTATTCAAAAGTTAAAATCTGCATGGCTCTATGCTTTCTCTTTTTTAATCTTAAATGTTTTTAATCTTTTTCATTTTTAATCAAGCTTCTACTTT
Source organism: Atherinomorus stipes (assembly GCA_023101725.1). NCBI lineage: Eukaryota > Metazoa > Chordata > Actinopteri > Atheriniformes > Atherinidae > Atherinomorus > Atherinomorus stipes. Next base: position 89,642 of record JALJCO010008014.1, on the reverse strand, counting down.
TTTTTCTTTCCCTTTTGCACCCCGCTGTAATGCTCATAATGTTTTATGTAAAGTACTTTGAATTGTCCTGTACATGAAATGTGCTATACAAATAAACTTGCCTTTCCTATTAAATTATGTCTTTATAATCCAAATATTAATAGCTACCACCAACCGTGGATTTATGTTTTGTTTCAAACGTGAAATAACTTTTTAGGCATGGAAGAGCCAAGCCACCCCATTTAATCCTCGGCTTGGCCCCCTGCCATATGTACCTAGATAGAATTCTGTCCCATTCTTTAAATTCCTTTTCTGTCACCTCAATGAGTAGATTCTGAAATAAATATAGCAACCGGGGTAAAATGTTCATCTTAATCACTTCTACTCTTGATGCCAAACTCAAATATGGTATTAAATTCCATTTATCCAGATCAGCTTTTATCTTGTGTTTGATCATAGTTTGAGGACTTCAATTATAACAGCTCTTTTGGTGTATGAATACCCAGGTACTTCATAGATTTCATTTCCCACTTGAGCTCATAATTTTGTTTTATGTTTTGGTTTGGTTCATAATTATGTTACGATTTGAGTTTTTTGGACATTAATTTTGTACCCTGACAACATACCAAATTCTTTAAAAGCATTCATTAGGACAGGGAAAGAGGAGTTAGGATTCACCAAATAAATCAAAATGTCGTCTGCAAACAACGCAATTTTCTGTTCTTTCCCTGCCATTACCACACATTTGCTACTATTGTTTTGCTTAATCCACTGACTTAGTGGCTCCAGAAATATAGCAAACAACAATAGACTTGCCAAACAGCCCTGTCGGCAACCCCTTTCTAGTTCAATGATTTTAGAAGGACTGCATTGACCTTGATCCTTGCTCTAGGATTTGTACATAAAGTCTGGATAGCTTTAATACAGTTTTCATGAAAATTAAACCTCTTCATTACTTTGAACAGGAATTCCCACTTTACTGAATCAAATGCCTTTTCAGCACCCATTCCCATTATTAAAGCTTTCAATTTCATTTCATCTACAGTATTTGCTGCATATGTAATGTTTGCCAGATATTCTCATGGGTTTGTCTGTGTTATGTAGCCTCCATTTTCGTTTTTTTACAATCATCTGGTGACCCCCCCACCCCCACCTCCCGTGAGCAAATGAAAGAAGAAGAAAGCCATCATCTGAGTTGGTTCAGAGGTTTATTTCCCATCTTTTACAAATCCACAAACGAAAGTGCAAATGACTGAGTTGTGTTCAAGTGATGCTTCTGATAAAAACATCCAGGGCTCAACATTAGTGTTTGATAAAATTAAATAAAAAAAACAATCTGCAACATATATACAACAGATACCTTTCCAGTACATTCTCTTGGTGTTTAAAACCAATGACACGAAGAAGTGTTTTCCAGTCTGTGTACGGTGGACATTTTAGGACGTCCTCGTCCTCGAGCTGTCAGATGTCAGGACAAAAGTCATCATGCATCAGGACAAATCTGTCAGGTCTCAGGAGAATATCGTCATATCAGGAAAAAGTTTTTAGGGGTCAGGAGAGGGTTGTCTTTTTTTCCCCAACTTTATTGTTGATTATTTTCAATAAAGTTGGGAGAAAAGACAACTCTTCCCTGACAACTTCTTTTCTGACACCTGACTCCGAGGACGAGGATGTCCTCAAATGTACACCGTATCTGTGTGAAGCATCAGCAGCTCTACCACAAAGTCACGACACAGAAAATGACAGAGGAGATACGAACACTGCAGCCAAGGCGGAAGAGGAGGAAGAAAACTGGAAACAACTTCATGAAGTGACGATTTCTTCTTAATGCGGCGAGTAAGAGCAGTGACGGTACTGTCTGAAAGCATCACAGCAGCATGAAGAACGGCACGATTACACACATCTCACATGGCCTGTTTGACACTTCAGGTTACAGAGGCATTGGTTTTAATATGGCAGCAACATGGGAGAAAAAACGAAAAGCGCAACCTCGTTCGTACGGAAAATCATTTTAGTCAAACAGTACAACTTGATGCAATAAAAAAGAGGTGATGTAACATCTGGGGTCCGTTTATTTTTGCACTGAAGGCTGTTAGTTCAGAAATAAACCATGAAACTAAAACTAATCTGCACATTAATGCTCACATTTATGTAATTTATTCTGTATGCAACACTGATCAAAGTGGGATCCCAGTCCTCGGCTGAAACTGGTCCCAGTTACAGAAGCTCCAGTGGTGTTAAACAGTCTTAATGGTTTAGAGATGAACATGCTGCTGCTGACAGCAGGTCCTGTCCTCACACTTCCCTTCATGTTGAATAAATAAACGGCGATGAGTCACTGCTGTGGTCGGGAGGGAGGAGAGGGTTTACGTAACTTTATTTACACCTTCAGTCTGGTTAGTTGAACATGATGGACTCGGGGTCCTGGTTCATCATCTGGGCCATGTGCCGCAGGACGTCCTTCTTGGTGATGATGCCCAGGAGACGCCTGCAGACAATCAGACCATCTAAATCAGAACTGAACAGGTGTAAACAACAAACAATAACCAGAATAATGAGCAACACAAGGTGTGTGTCAGGAGACGGGAAGTAAACAGGGTTTCTACAGGTTTTAACAAGTTAAATTTAAGGCTTTTTAAAACCACTTGGAGCAGAATTTAATGCCCATTTCACGGCCACACTGGCAGAAACACACATCCCTCCACATTTACAAAGATAATCAGGGCTGTACGCTTAGCTTTCACAGGCACAGTGCTCCCAAATGAAAAAAATTTAAGCACAGAAAAATAGAACATAATTTCTAAGGACATTGAGGTTCTCCTGTTTATTCCCTATTTGCAAAAGTGTTTTTCAATCAGTAATCACTCCCATCAACAAACTGAAGTCCCTCTAGTCTAATCCGTTCGTATCATCCACACCGAGCGGGGCGGCTCATGGGGGCTGCCATGTCGTATCGCCATTTTCGTTCGGGAGACGGACAGCAGGAAAACACAGAAACTCACCGGACACCCGGAGTTTCAGCTCAGTTCGAGGAATGTCTTTAAAAGTCACCCGCTGCAGTGGGAGAAACCACGCCTCCTATGCTCGTTCACGTCATCGGGCAGACGGCCGTTGGTAACAAACCATGTCATTTAATCAATAAGCCGACGAAAGACGGTAAAACATGGGTCGGAAAACAATACGACATCGCCATACACAAATCAGATGTGGACTGATGTCACTTACTGCGGACCCGTCTTCCTAGAGGCTGGTGAAACTTTACATGCAGCGGATGTCGTCGGTCTGCCCGGTTTCACGCGAATGCAGCATAAAAGTACGAGGGAGCTGCTCCCGATTACACAATGTCCTTTAAATAGCACTTAAAAAAAAAAAAATAATCTTCGCCCAGGCAATAGGCCAAATGATGAATTACACCGAGAAACAAACAATTTTAAATCCAAGAACTTCCCTGTCCTACAGTTTGTTGGCACACTTGGCTGTGTCCATCCAGCGGTCCACAGCAGGATCTGGTCTGGGTGGGGTTGGTCTGGGTCAGGTGGGCTTTAGTATGGATGTTGAATTTGCATTCTGCATTGTTGTTAAAGGGCACCACACCGGTGTTACAGCAAAACCTGTGACCCATGAAAACCTATGACTGTAGGGGCGATAACACCTGCTCCTGATTCTTCTTCTGCAGATACTTAACTGTCAGCAGCAGATAACCTCTTCATTTAATCTTTGTTAAACAGCAATATGGAGAAAGTTGCCATGTTGTGACCCCCATATCTGTTCTCATGACTGCAAAGGTTCTCATAAAAACCCAGAGACTCATTATTGTTTCACTACATGGAAGAAAAGCTGAACGAGCCATGCTAACGATGTAAAAGAGACGTCTAATGGTTTAGATTGCAGCTGTAACCAAACATCACCTTCTATCAGAAAATCTCCCAGATGTATTATTATTAATATGATGATGATGGTGATGATAATAATCATGATTATTTATTATCATTATTATTTAAAGCCCACAAAGACGCTTGCAAAGCTAAGCTTTGACGTCACCAGTTTGGTTGGTTTGGCTCTGAAGAGGAAACCTCTGACTCCTGATCATGTGTGAACATTTTATAGAGAAATGAGGAAAATGATCTGAAGACTTGTAGTCTGGTAAACTAGAGGCCCGCAAGGAAAGCCTGAAGCTGCTCTGAGTGTTTTTAATATCACCAGCGGAGCTCCGTTACCGGTATCGGTATCTCGGTATCGGTCCTTACAAACATCCTTAATTCACCAACTCCGTTCCTCTTTAAGCCTCTTATTAAAACACCTCAATCGGCAACACTCATAAATCCCTTCGCTACAGTCCGATGATCGGAACAGCTCTGCAGCAGGTTTCTCTACATGCCGTCAGCTGTTTCTATCCGGGACTCCCGTAATCAGCGTAACCCCTACAATCAGCCCCGGCTTCCTCTCTAGTCACGCGGCTACGGACTGGAAAGCATCTCAACAGGATCTGGATGCTGGACTGTCTTTCACTTCGCCTTTCATTATGTCCATCTTCTAAATTTGTTCGGTGTTAGTTGTTGTGTAGCTGCTATACCGATGGTTCAATGTGGAGCTGGAGCAACGCGGTGACTTCAAAGCTGCCGCATCCCTCACCATAAAACGTCGCTACGTTTTTCTCTTATTTCTCATATTTTTCATTATTTTTCTCTCAAATTAAAAATTTAGTTTTTGCAGTTTCATTTCCACTTTAAATCAATCCTCTTATTTAGGAGCAAAGTGTAAATTAGGGATGAAATCTCACTCGCACGCGTGCTCCATTTTTTCCGGTACTCCACAATATATTTTAGGCGCATACGAGAAAACGCTCCACTGTACAGCCCTATAATGTCACTAAAGATAGATTAAACAACTTTTGGTCATCATCACCTACGTCTATTATCGGTACCGGTTTGAAATTTTCTTCCAAAGGTGAAACAAAATGTTTACAAAACACACAAACATCAGGCTGACAGGTGATGGCTGTCAAGACCTGCCCTGATCTGTTCCTGATTGGCTGATAGAAAAGCTCTGTCAAGATTACCGGTTGGAAAAACACCTGGATATGTTGTTTTTTTTAATTCATTTTTGGGGTCATTTTTCTAAGTGGCAGAAATCTGTCAGAGCGTGAGATAATTTAAGACCACAACTGTTAAATTTAACTACTTTCTAAGGTATTAAAACAGGGGTCTGCAATCTTTACGTAACAAAGAGCCATTTTTGACCCAACCCAGCTAAATAAAAGTCGTCCAGAGCCGCAAATATTTCATGGCCTTTTTAAAAAGGACAACTTACAATTTTTGATAAAGAATTACTTTATGAAATGTGTTTCCATTTTTAAAGAACCAGTTTTATTTCGTTTGTAAACGAAACTACGAAGAAGATTAGGGCCACTGAAGAAAAAAAAAAATCTGAGATTAAAGTCAAAATCCGGGCTTTTTTTTCCCATAACAAAAAAAAAAAAAAAAATCTGGGAGATTTTTTTTTCTCTGGAAAAGTCAGAATTCTGACATTTTCCCTAGAATTATGCCTTAATTCAGAAATTGAAAAAAACGATCCTCATTTTTTAAAAATGTTCTGGATAAAGGTCAACATTCTGACTTTTTTCAGAAAAAAAAAATCCCCCCCAATTTTTTAAAATGTTTTGGAAATAAGTCAGAAATCTGAGATTTTAGTCAGAATTAGGACTTTTTTTCAGAAATAAAAAAAAAAAAAGTCCCCAATTTTTTTTGGGGGGGGGGTGTTCTGGAAAAAAGGCAGAAATCAGACTTTTTTCAGAAATTGAAAAAAACAAACAACAAACAACTCCTTTTTTCAGAAATTTAAAAAAATATATATTTGTTTAATTTTCTGGAAAAGAAGTCAGAAATTCGAGATTAAAGTCAGAATTCTGACTTTTTTCTTAGAATTTATTTTTATTCAGTGGCCCTTATCCTCTTCCGTACAAAACAAAACATGAAACTTTTTCTTTATGAGATGTTACTCTTTTGAGACTGTGTTGCAGAAGAGAAGAGAAACAGATGTAGAAAAAGTTACTGGTACTCTTACTTATAAAAATGAAGTGCAATTATTCCAATGAAAAACTGCTAAAACCTACTTTGTTGTCATTTTTATTTTCAAATATTACTCAGTTCTTTATCATTTTTAGTCAGTGTTATTGAGAGCCATTGTGGAAGGTCCAAAGAACCACTTGTGGCTCTGGAGCCGCAGGTTGCAAAACCGTGGACTAGAAAACAGTTGTTTAAATACAGAAATTTCCTGCCGTCTTGTTGACAGTTAATCCTCTGTGATCCTACATAGTTGTGAATGTTGCGGGTACAGTTGTTATCTTTGTTTAAGTCATTCTTAGAATTCTTTACTGTTTGCTTTTATTGTGCCAGGATCTGAGTGCATGTTTTGTTTTATTAATTTTCAATGTACAAATGTAAATTGCGTTTTCCCACGAAAGGTTTGTTCTTTGGCAAACTGATCAAGAATGATTGTGATTGGTGGATCGCTGAGTGCAGTGTGCGTCAGGTACCATTGAAACTAGACGAGTACACACGAAGTTAGTTTGCCTCCTACACGGCAGGTCCTGTGATGTGAATACTGCGTACATGTATGTTGCCATGACGATGCTCAGACGATATATAATGCAGTTTGTGTACACTAGAGTGTGAGGAGGTACGTGTGTGACATCAGATGCGGTGGCGCTGCCCCCTCACCCGCTCCTCGTGACCAGACACTGACGCAGGCCCAGCTTGCGGAAGATGTCCACCACCGTCTCCATGGGCGTGTGGTCGGTGACGGTGAAGGGGCTGAGGTTGAGGATGCGGCGCAGCTTCAGGGGCTGCGGGTTGCTGGCCGGCAGCTGCGGCGCGTCCTCAGTGAAGTAGACCACGGAGCTGCTGACCACGCCATCCTGCTTCTGACGGGCGGTCTCTGAGGACGTAAGACAGAGTCAGCCTGCAAACAGCCATCTGGGGACGAGCTGCGGGCGGGACTTACTGATGGCGAGCGTGAGGTCGCGGCGCTGCACGAAGCCGATGAGCCGCTCCGACTCCCGGGACACGACCACTGGGAAGCCGTTGTAGTCAGTGTCTTTGATGAGCGTCTCCACGTCCTCCACCGTGGTGCTGTCCTGTGTGAGGACGGCCAGCGGGGGGTCATTCCTGCGCGGCCGCATGACGTCTGTGGCCAGCGTGCGGTGCGTGAACTCGTCCCGCACGTCCAGGTAGGGGTAGCCGTTCAGCTGGATGTGTGACTCGTAGATGCCCTCCTTCCCAAAGGCGTCCGCCACCCACTTGCTGGTGACGGCAGCAGCCATCAGAGGGACGATGTACTCCAGCCCGCCGGTCAGCTCGAACATGATAACCACGAGGGACACGGTCATCCTGGTGACGCCGCCTGGAGGAACGCCACATTACAGCTGTACTACGGCAGAGAAACGCACATGAAGCCCAAACCTGACCCCCCAGCTCACCCAGGCATGCCGCCGCGCCCACCATGGCGTACAGCCCCGGCGTCACGCAGTCGGCGCCGGGACGGCACCAGTTCTTGAAGATGATCCAGTCGTGGTGGTGGTACGCCATCTGCTCCACGGCGATGCCCACGATTCGCCCGGCGATGGCGCCGACCGCCATGCTAGGGATGAAGAGACCCGACGGGATCTGAGGAGGAAACACAGAGGAAGAAGAGGAACAAGCATTTATCCTTGCAGATGCAGCAAGCTAACACGCACGCAGATGAAGCCATCACGCACACAGATGCAGCCACCACGCTAACACGCACACAGATGCAGCCATCACGCACACAGATGCAGCCATCACGCTAACACGCACACAGATGCAGCCATCACGCTAACACGCACACAGATGCAGCCACCACGCTAACACGCACACAGATGCAGCCATCACGCTAACACGCACACAGATGCAGCCATCACGCTAACACGCACGCAGATGCAGCCACCACACTAACACGCACACAGATGCAGCAACGCTCCATCCCCCCCCCCCCCCCCCCCCCCCCCCCCCCCCCCCCCCCCCCAAATTACATCCACACCGATGCAGCCACAACGCTAACACGCACACAGATGCAGCAAGCTTACACCCACACCGATGCAGCCACAACGCTAACACGCACACAGATGCAGTCACAACGTTAACACGCACACAGATGCAGCCACCACGTTAACATGCACAGAGATGCAGCCACCACGCTAACCCACACAGATGCAGCCATCACGCTAACACGCACGGAGATACAGCCACCACATTAACACGAATGCAGATGCAGCCACCACGCTAACACGCAAGCAGATGCAGCCACCACGCTAACACGCAAGCAGATGCAGCCACCACGTTAAAACAGGCATGCAGATGCAGCCACCACGCTAAAACAGGCATGCAGATGCAGCCACCACACTAACAAGCACATAGATGCAACCACCACGTTAACACGCATGCAGATGCAGCCACCACGCTAAAACAGGCATGCAGATGCAGCCACCACACTAACAAGCACATAGATGCAACCACCATGTTAACACGCATGCAGATGCAGCCACCGCGTTAACACGCACGCAGATGCAGCCACCACATTAACACGCATGCAGATGCAGCCACCACGTTAACACGCACGCAGATGCAGCCACCACATTAACACGCACGCAGATGCAGCCACCACGCTAAAACAGGCATGCAGATGCAGCCACCACGCTAAAACAGGCATGCAGATGCAGCCACCACACTAACAAGCACATAGATGCAACCACCATGTTAACACGCATGCAGATGCAGCCACCGCGTTAACACGCACGCAGATGCAGCCACCACGTTAACACGCACGCAAATGCAGCCACCACTTTAACACGCACGCAGATGCAGCCACCACATTAACACGCACGCAGATGCAGCCACCACGTTAACACGCACGCAGATGCAGCCACCACGTTAACACGCACGCAAATGCAGCCACCACTTTAACACGCACGCAGATGCAGCCACCACATTAACACGCATGCAGATGCAGCCACCACGTTAACACGCACGCAGATGCAGCCACCACATTAACACGCATGCAGATGCAGCCACCACGTTAACACGCACGCAAATGCAGCCACCACTTTAACACGCACGCAGATGCAGCCACCACATTAACACGCATGCAGATGCAGCCACCACGTTAACACGCACGCAAATGCAGCCACCACTTTAACACGCACGCAGATGCAGCCACCACATTAACAACAGCATGCAGATGCAGCCACCACGTTAACACGCACGCAGATGCAGCCACCACATTAAAACAGGCATGCAGATGCAGCCACCACGCTAAAACAGGCATGCAGATGCAGCCACCACGCTAAAACAGGCATGCAGATGCAGCCACCACGCTAAAACAGGCATGCAGATGCAGCCACCACACTAACAAGCACATAGATGCAACCACCATGTTAACACGCACGCAGATGCAGCCACCACATTAACACGCATGCAGATGCAGCCACCACGTTAACACGCACGCAGATGCAGCCACCACGTTAACACGCACGCAAATGCAGCCACCACTTTAACACGCACGCAGATGCAGCCACCACGTTAACATGCACAGAGATGCAGCCACCACGCTAACCCACACGGAGATGCAGCCACCACGCTAACACGCAAGCAGATGCAGCCACCACGTTAACACGTCAAAGATGCAGCCACCACGTTAACACATACGGAGATGCAGCCACCACAATAACGCGCACAAAGATGCAGCCACCATGTTAACATGCATGCAGATGCAACCACTGCGTTAACACGCACACAGATGCAGCCACCACGCTAAAACAGGCATGCAGATGCAGCCACCATGTTAACACGCATGCAGATGCAGCCACCACTTTAACACGCATGCAGATGCAGCCGCCACACTAACAAGCACACAGATGCAACCGCCACACTAACAAGCACACAGATGCAGCCACCATGTTAACACGCACGCAGATGCAGCCACCACATTAACACGCACGCAGATGCAGCCACCACATTAACACGCACGCAGATGCAGCCGCCACACTAACAAGCACACAGATGCAACCACCACGTTAACACGCATGCAGATTGCAGCTACAACGCTATCACAGCAGCACATGCACAAATGCAGCCACCACACTATCACACTAACACACACACAGATGCAGCCACCACACTATCACGCCAACACACACGCAGATGGAGCCACCACGCTATCACTAGGGATGTAACAATATCCACAAGTCACGGTACGATATCTCGATATGAACCTCACGGTATGATATTTATCTCGATATTGTAGGGAGGCTCACGATAACAATAATGATGGTATAAAATGCTTTGACGAGTCATTGTTATAATATTTATTGTCAAATTCAAGGTTATGACATTTTGACCTGCTTGAAAAACCTTTGCTGAAGCTGAAATTCAAGTAAAAATCCAACATATATTTATTGAGAAGACAGCTCAGGTACGATATTAAATAAACTCAACCAGGCATTAAAACAGCCTATTTACTAAGTAAAAAAAGACCCGGACACAAAGAAACTGCCTCGTCGTTAGTAGTCAATAAATTTTAAATAAATAAGTCTGCCTGTCTGTCAGTGGTCAGTCATATGTCTGAACTTCTACAGGCTCCTTGCGGACGTGATTGGGGAACCATGATGTCAACAATCAGCTGATCAGATGCTCTTCTGCACCCGCTGCTACAGGTTAAACGGAGAGTTTTAATGAACAGCTGATCGAGTTGGTGAAAAAATACAAAAATGTGTAAAACACGCGAGGCGTTTAATACATGGACATCACCGCATGCACAGCCCCCCCGGACCAAGTTCTTCATTAAATATAAACTCACCAAGTCAACATGGCGATCTCCGCGGCGTCACGGCTGGCGCTTCCTCTGCTGGTCTCCCGTATATAATAGTGATATTTACACCGTAACCCGACGAAGCTTTACATCACTGCTTCTCGAAGGGGCTGGTTAGAAACTTTATCAGGCTGTCATGTTGTAACATGGCCTATAACATCATAACTCATCATAACTGTGCATCTGTGTACATAACTGTAGTTACGGTAAACTACCGGTTAAGATAGAAACGAAGTGCATTACGCTCGTTAATTTTTTGTTTTTTATTTAATAAAACTATCGTATTGTATTGTTTACACTGACCCATGTTCAGTATAGATGTTCAACTCTGAATGTTTACTTATCTTCATTATCTTTTGTTGGAAAATAATATCTGTCTTAGCTTAAATCCTCCAAGTTTACATGATCATATTATTTCAATAATGACTTTTTTTGGATTATTATTTTCATGTGAATGAAAGAATTAAAAGCCTGTTTTTCAGTCCGCTGTTTTAACATAAATTTTACATTCTGTTGGTTCATGAAAAACTCCATGACAGGCTGCTGCTCCCACTGCCTTTTTATTCATGCTCTTTTTTACATTTTAGATATCTATATTAACATGTTCAAATTGCTGTCTGTCAATTTATGAAGAGATAATCGATAATCGAATTGAACTAAAAAAGTGAATTGTTAGATTAATCGATGCATCGAAAAAATAATCGATAGATTAATCGTTTCAAAAATAATCGTAACCCAGCCCTATGTACATCGTATCGCTTGCATTGTATCACTTGCACCGTGTCGTTTGCACCGTGTCGTTTACATCGTGTCGTTTGCATCGTGTCGTTTGCATCGTGTCGTTTGCATTGTGTCGATCACATCGGGTCATGATAATTCTGGTATTTTTTGACATCGGTGGAAAATGAAATATGGTGACAATATGTTACCTGTGCGTCACAGTGGAACTCCACTGAGCGAGTGAACAAGGGAACATGTCAGATAAAAGCACACGTGGGTCAAAATGAAATAACTGAAGTGAAATTAAATGAAAATGAAATGAAAAAATACTTTATCCCAGAAGGGAAATTCAGTATTGTGAAAAGCTCACTCTTTTTTTCTTGTTTTTCCCCTTTCCTTCTTTTTTTTCCTAAAATAAACTAGAAAAGCAGTTGAAATTTAAACAGAATCGGCAGAGGCTTTTTACTTTGCTGCACATCTGATTTCAAGTTGGGAAAATGGAGGAAGGATTTTATTGTGGCTGTGATATCGTTACTGCAAAATTTTTCTTTTTAAAATATGTCATACTTTTTGGTGATATCACTTACCCCCGACTAAAATCTATAGTTTCTTTAGAGTACAGAGCATCTGTACACATGATGCTTTAAAACTGTCAGTATTAAAAAATATATAATCTAAAAAATCAGGATTGGACAAAATGAAAAAATATATTGTGATAATTTTTTTGGCCATATTGTCTCCTCTCTGATTGGTGCTTCGCTGACTCTAGCAACCCTCCTACTACTGCGGTCAAAGTCGCGAAAAAACAGTGGAACAGCCCTTTGTTTAACTTCAGCAACATGAAGCTGAAATCTTCATGTCTAAATCTGGAAACCTTCATCTTCCTTCCACTGACCTTCATGCCAAAGGTGAATATTGTGATGACGATCTTGAAGACGAGGGCGAGTGCGAGCTGCCACAGGGCGTTGTAGACGCCAGGCCCGGCCGGGCGGTCTGGGATGTCGTCCACCGGCCGGCTCATGTTGGGGTTGTTGACATAGTCGCAGAGCTGCGAGGACTCCAGCGCGCCGCAGTCATTGAAGAGCTCTGAGATGAGCTCGCTGGTGCTGCGGCGGGTGTAGGGGTTGGGGTACGCCAGCACGGCCGTAATCCCCGTAACCGCGATCACCTCCAGGACCGGGTACTTCCCCAGCTGCGTGGTCTTCCTCCGCCTGCACCAGGCGATGTTGGCCCGGATGAAGAGGGTCCCCCAGAGACCGCCGAACACGCCCAGCAGGATAAAGGGCACCAGCTCAGCCATGTACCAGGGCGTGTGGTACTCCACGTAGAACAGAACCAGCCGGCTATTGCCGAACGGGTTGATGGAGCGCAGCGTGAAGGCGGCGACCAGAGCGGCGAAGAAGGACCGCCACAGAGTCTTCAGAGGGAAGTAGTAGCTGACCTGCAGGAGGGGTCCAGATGTCAAAGACCAGCAGGAACCAGCAACGCATGAGAAGCAGGAGTCGGGTCAGAACCCACCTCCTCTAGGCTGAACAGGACTCCTCCGATGGGTGCGCCGAAGGCCACCGACACACCAGCCGCCGCAGCCGCCGACAGCACCTGCAGGGCAAACCGGGTCAAGTCCACGTTCAGGTTTTCAACAGGCAGTTCCCAATAGGGCTGCCACAAACGATTATTTTGATAATTAAATAGTCATTGATTATTTTGGCGACTAATCAGATCATACGAAAATTGTAGCATACTTACATATTTACCAATCAAAAGTTTGGGCGCCTTCTCATCGAATCAAATGGAAAAATGTGTCCAAACTTTTGACTCTTAGTGTGTGTGTTTCTTTATGTCAATATACAATTCAAGAAAAGCTGACCCCCACAGCTACGACTATGTACGTGGGTCAAAAACAAGGCAGACAAGGCATCTGAAGGTACAGTGGGGTCACCGACTATTTTGATAGTCGACAATTAGTCGATTAATCGACTAATCGTGGCAGCCCTCGTTCCCAAACTGGGTCCCTGGACTGTCAAATGGTCCCCAGGCTTTGACGGGTCAGAGTCAGTGGGATTTACCGTATTTTTCATAGTTTGGTTGCTCCTGCCACTAGTATTGGATTCCTACATGTTTTAACATTTAAATTTAAGACTTTTTAAGACCACTTGGAACAAAATTGAATGCCCATATCATGGTTACACTGGCAAAAACACAGATCCCTCAACATTTACAAATATACTGTCAAAGAAGAAAGATTGACAAACAACTTTTGGTCATCATTACTTACGTCTATCATTGATGTCCAGTTTGAAAGTTTTTTCCAAAAGTTATGAAAGCATGCAAACCTCAGGCTAACAGGTGATGGCTATGCAACGACCCGCCCTGATCTGTTCCTGATTGGCTAATATTCAGGCTCTGTCAAGATTAATTGGTTGGAAAAAACGTGTATTTGTCATTTTTCTAAGTGACAGAAATCTGTCAGTGTAAGACAAATTAAGACCTATCATATGACATTTAAGACTACATCTGTCAAATTTAAGGACTTTTTAAGGTATTAAATGCAGATTTGTAAATGTAAGACTTTTAAGACTACAGGAACCCTGTAATATATCAAAATATAAACATATTTCTAAGAGTTAATTCATATTGACTGACATGGAGAAAACATTACCGTCAAATGACACCAGAGGGCGCTCTAGACTTGTAACAGTTATATTCTACTCCTAGGGCAAAAATCCCAAAACAGCCCCATCTTAATGAGAGGAACCCATTTCAGACATCTGGGTGTACTGTCTGTGCGGTGGAACAAATGTTTATCCTTCTAAATTATGATGTTTATGTGTACAGCCATTAATTTTGGAATCAGCGTAATGGTGGAAGTTTTAACAGTTACAAATAGGATATACACTGCAAAAATTCAAATCTTACCAAGTATATTTTTCTAATTTCTAGTCAAAATATCTCATGACACTCAAAATAAGACAAAATCAGTCAAATTAAGAAGAAACATTTCCGTGAGATAAAGGAACTTGTTTCAAGGCAGTCTAAGATTTTAAGAAATCTTATCAAGAAAATTTGACTTGTTCTATTGGTGGATTTTTTGTGCTTATTGCAAGAAGAAAAAAAAATCTTGAAATAAGTTAAAAAAAAGATTTTCTGCTAAAAAAGATTTTCTTTGACAAAAAATGATAAAGAATATACTTAATCTAAAAATTGCCCTGCCTTAAATAAATAAATGCGACTAATCTACACTAATAGGGATGTTCAACTTTCGGTTACAATTTCAGAAAAATGTAAAATGTTCACACCTTATTAATTTGACATCATGAATGTTTGACACTTAACTGGAATTATGACGTGGCATTTCCTCCATTTCAAACAATTTATTTTAAAAAAAAAATTAACAATACTGTAGTGGGTAAACCACAACTTAAAAAAGACAATGTCTCAATAACTTGTCATGTGTTCAGTGTCTTCTTGGTCTGATGACGTCACGGTTTAGACACTTCTTTTGTATTTTTTTCTGTTTATCATCTTTTTCTTTTTTTTTTTTTGCATGATGTGCAATAACTATTTAAAAATTGAACAATGTACATGTGCATTCAAAAGTTTAGAGAAAGTCTAATTAAGTTAACCTGGAAAGGTTGGAGTGGATTTTAGGTTCATTTTGATATCATACAAAAAACAAATATCCTCGACGTTTTGTGAGTAGTGTATATCTTTTCCTCTTCATGATGCATTTTTTGACTGATGCGACTTATAATCCCAAAAATACGGTATGTGAAGACCATGTCCACACACAGACCAGCTGAGGTGGACTTGCTAAAAGTTTCTATGGGAGTTCTGGAGCCTGACAACAGTTTGCATCATTTCACGGACGTGTCTAAGAACGGCACGGCGAAGATAACTCGGAGGAAAGGAGCCGGATTACATCATTTATGGTGAGAGTGAAGCACAGAACCAGCATGGGTTCTAGCCTAAACATCTGTGTCAAACTATTCTGAGGGGAAAGGTGGATTAAATTAAGTGACGAGAGATCACATCATAAAGCACTTGGAAATGATAACTCTCATGAGCAAAGCTATGGAAGGACTGAAGGATTCAGCTTCAGTCCCTCATTTTGATTTTTCCCCCTAATTAATCTAATTAGTTATTAGTTAATTAGATTTGTTTGTGTATTTGTATAAAGACCTGCAAGTATTACTATAGTTAATTCCTTACATTTATAGACCCTTCTCACACGTCGTTGCTGATCACGTGACGGTCACGTCGGCGACATACGTGGGTGGCAAAAAGATCAGCACAGCAGGTTTACTGCTGCAGCGAGCATCTTAACTCAATAAAAAATATTGGTACCCTCATGCTTTGTCTTTGGATGCGCCGATCGACATTCCAGGATGGGATTTATCGTGCGTTCCAGTTGTCTCGGAACTTGTTTTTCCGAGGTAATTTTCCAAGGAAGTGATGTGATGAACTCATTTTTCCGAGATACGAGCTTGTAATTCGCAGAGGACCCCAAAATTGTAGATTTAAAGTAGGCGGCGTCCAGTACCATTGTTGTGTTTATTAAACTTCTATATAAGAGATTTTCTGATGGTATTTTCCAAGTGTAAACAGCACCAAATTGTTATTGAATTTTACGGTCTCGCAGCGGTCTTTTTTTCCTTTAAAACGCAGTGTGATTATGTGATGTTTATTAAACACATACACTGAAATTAGCTGTTGTTATCATGGTAACAGTGTTATAATGTCTGTGTTATTTTCTAGCTAACAAATAGTTTGTTTTGGAGATTTCTACCCCCCCCCCCCCCGAGTTGGTGCAACTAGAACGCACCATTAATTTTCCAGGCCGCCTGCTGACCCTGATCGTTAAATGGGATGTTGCCATAAGCGTGATAACTTTAACTGGAAACCATGGGAGATCTGGGCTGCAGCAGCCCGGTAGCAGCACTGTTGTCGGTGGTAAGTTTCCTGCTAATTCTGTTTTTGGTGAGCTGCTCTAAGTTTGATTATATTTATCCACATAAAAATAATGACAATGCGGCTAAAATGCAGCAAACTGCAGTCGTTTTAACATTTTTGCGACCAGACGCTTCACGTTTGTCGGTTGTTCAGAGACAAACAGACGTCTGATGGAGGATTACTCTGTCTTTCTTCCGGTAAACATGAGACACCCCGTTGTCCCCAGCTTATGAAACATCCATTTTCGTGTTTGTCTGCGATCCAGATAAAAGAAGGCAAAAGGAAGATCTGGAAATGTTAGCAAGAAGACAACAAGCTAACGGGAGTTTTCAGTTCTGTGTTAATAAAAAGTACAAACTTTTATTTTCCTTTGTGGTGTTAATAAACTAAACCGTCATAAAACAGCAGTGTTTTCTCTCAGTTATTGTAATGTTAACTAGGGTTGTCACGATACCAAATTTCTGTTTCGATACCGATACCATTTTGTAATTCGATACTTTTCGGTACTTTGGTACTTTTTTAAAAAGGTAAACCAAACTTAATATTTCTTTTATTTGTGTTATTGCTCTTGATGTTTTTATTTATTTTTAAATAATCAAAGAAGTAAAATCTTCAATTTAAAACACAGAGAACCAGTAATATAAAGCAATCCCAAATTAAAATCAGAATCATTCTATACATGAAACTTTATATGGACATAATTAGAAAAATAAATTGTAAAACTATCTAAATGAATTACATATTGTAAGGCTTTTGGAATATTTTTTTAATGTGTTTCAAAATGTTAATTTATTTAAAGTTGTGCCTCAATAGTTTATGATATGAAACATTAAACGGGTATGAGGTAATGTCTATAAAATCATGTTTGTGTGACTGACTTCATCATAACATCAGTCAAGTTGTATTAATAATTATAATATATACATATATATATATATATATATATATATATATATATATAAAATTTAACATATCAGTCAGTTCATCTCTGTCACCATTTTTAAACTTATTTAAACATTTTAAGGCTGTAATAACTTTGAAGAAAATTAAAAATGTATTTATTAACTGTAATGTGTCGTATGTAGGCTTCTGTAGGTTTCTGGGCTGGAAGGTTTGTGCTTTTTACTTTGACATAACTGAACAACATCAGCACCAGTTGTTCCTGACTGAAGTCACTAAGTCCGCGTAGTTTTCCTTTAGAGGAAAAAAGAAAAGATGACGGCTTTGGAAAAGCCCGTGTTGATAAAGTAGGGGCTCAAAGTACAGTTTGGAAGTATTACGGATTCAAAGCTAATGATGAAGGCGAGCCGTTGAACACTGAAGCACCGCAGTGAAAGCGATGCTACAAAGTCCGTCTTGCTAATGGAGGCAACACTTCAAACTTCAGGTATCCGCGGCAGCGTCCATGAAGCAGCCTGTCTGCTACCTGACGTCTCCTCCTCCTCCTCAGTGAAGGTGCTTCACAGAGAGCCGCATCATTAACTACGTCACACTCACTGCTGGCCTCGCTGCTCTTAAAGAGACAGGCTCCAATTTACCAATTTACCTGCGTTTTTTTTCTTTTTAAAGTACCTTTCTTTTTAAATGCTGGTATAGTACCGTTTTAAACGCGTTAGTATTGCTGTACTATGCTGGTACCGGTATACCGTGCAACCCTACTGTTAACTCATAAATATAACGTTGAGACGTCCATAATGTTTACATGGTGTTAACGTTATCTAGGTCTGCTGTTTTCATCTCTGACATGAAGAGGAAATACTTTCTTTGGTACGATTTCCACAGCTGAAGGTCCGATACTGTCCTGCACCAGGTATTTAGAAGCTTAACAACTTGTAATCTTTTATTTCTGCTCCTGTGAAGTGCCACTGCCGACGGACGAGGTTGTAAATGTCATGCTAAGCTAATCAGGCAGCAACATCTCCATCTGGTAGCAGTTTTGGAGGTTTGTAAACCAGACTTTGGAAAAATCGTAACGGTTTTATGAAAATATGGCTTTCTAAGCTGCCCACATAGAAGCTGAACTGGTTTAAAAAGTGTAAAGTCATGTAGAACCGTCATTAATGAAACAGCTCACAGCAAGTTTACGGTCACTACTGAGTGCTGCAGTGGTCCAGGCGAGCTTTCTGCCACCCAGCATGGCTGCATGACCGAACAGAGTCACGTGACTGAGAGGGGTCTATTTTGTTTTTGTATTGTTATAAACAAAAAAATTTGAAAATGAAATTATATAAGATACAAATATATATTATGAATATCAATAAAAAATAAATATAAATATATAATATTAAAATAAATAAATTAGGGATCCACAATATAATCAGCCCCCAAACAGGGGGCCTTAAATTTATATCGGCCTTAAAACTGAGTATCGGACATCGGCCACCCCACCGATATTTAACCGATCTTAAGCCGATCAGCCCGCTGTTTCTACAGTTTAAAAAAACCCAAATCTTCTTTTTCTTCTTCCAAAACTTCTTTTTTACAGACTTTAAAACTTCTAAAGACTAAGTGTGGTAAAAAATATTGATACACTGAAATATCGCAATATTTTCGTTTGCTGATATCATATTGACATTTAAAAACGTGGTATCAATCTATTCTAATAATGAAATCTCGCAATATTTCATCATTCTGTTATGAAATCTCAGAGAATTCACAGAGATTTCGCAATATTTTCATATGCTGATATCATACTGACATTTAAAAATGCGGTGTCCATTTTACTAACAAAATCATGCGATATTTCATTGTTCTGTTACAAAATATAAGAGTTTGTAACAGATCCATGAAAACTTGCAAGATTTTGTTAGTAAAATAGATCGATGCCACGTTTTTTTAATTCGATTTGATATTGGCATGTGAAAATATCGCGATATTTCAGTGAATCTTTATTTTTTTCCCACCCCTATTTTTTAAAGTGTCGGAAATGGATAACAAAACTGCTATTTGCAATGACTGCTTATTTTTTTCAGCTTTAATATTGGTGTTGATATCAATTATCGGCCACATGAGTTTTATAATATCAGCATATCGGATATTGGCCAAAATTCCAATACCGTGCATCCCTGGGATAGATGAGTAAAATAAAATAAATATAAATATATATTATCAAAATATATAAATAAATAAATGAATAAAATAAATACATATATCAAATATGAATAAAATTCTGAAAAAGGAAAAACAAAAACCAGCAAGTTCCAACTGGGCGGTGGGGGGTCCACAGATCTTTGCATGGAGGGGGTCCTTGGGGGAACCACTGGGTCAACATACCTCTCGTCGCTTGCCCTCATTCTTGCTGTACTTGGAGAAGAGGCTGCAGAAGAGGTTTCCACAGCAACAGGCTACGTGGACCAGCGGACCCTCCTTCCCCAGACTGAGACCCGACGACACCGCCAGCACCAAGGTGACCGTCTTGATGAGCAGGGTCCATTTCCCCAGGTAGCCCCGGATAATGAAGCCGCTCAGGATGGTCTTGATCTGCACAGAAACACCTTCATAATCATCATCATCGGTACAGACTGGGACGCCGGCCTTCGTCTGGTTACCTCGGGGATTCCTGACCCACAGGCGTACGGCGCGAAGACTCGCACCAGCGACACAGCCAAGAAGGAGAAGAGCAGTGCCCAGAGGATGTAGAGAAAGTAGTTGAGCAGGTACGCCCCGGCCCCCTGAAACACCATACCTTCATCATCATCATCATCATCCTCCCGAGCATGTCAACGCTAATCAAGCCGCTCGCCTCACCTCCGAGTAGCCCGTCATCAGCTCTGCCCACTTCTGCCACTGCGGACACTTGTCCCGGTCGTCGAACGTGGTCTCGTTTGACGTCCAGCAACACTGCTCGTGGCTGTACCAGAAGGCCGACAGGCACACGCCCTCCTTCAGGTCCGTCATCCAGTCTACCGCCAGGTCGATGACGCCAGCCAGCGTCCCTGAAAGAAGACAGAACAGCGGGGGACGTGAACACAAAGCTGAATGACGGCAAATTCCTGCAGGAGTTTACTGAGACACAAACAAACGTGGATCATCATCATCCTCATCACAGTCCAAATGCTCTTACACCAGAACTCAGGAGTAGGGAGCGACCAATACTAGGAGTGGGAAAAAATATCGATACACTGAAATATCACAATATTTTCATATGCCGATATATCGATATTTAAAACGGGATATCAATCTATTTTACTAATGAAATCTCCCGAGATTTTGTAACAGAACGATGAAGTCTCGCATTAGTAAAATAGATTGATATTGCGTTTTTAAAGTCAACATATTGGCATATGGAAATATTGCGATATTTCAGTGTATCAATATTTTTTGCCACCCCTAACCAGTACAGAATTTTTCCAATATATATATATATATATATTTTTTTTTACCAATATTTCCTCCTCAGTTTCAGCTGATGGCCAATACAACCTGCCGATATTTTGGGCCGATACTATTGGTGGAAAAAAATATCGATATTCTGAAATATCGCAATATTTTCATATGCTGATATCATATCAATATTTAAAAACAAGGTATCGATCTACTTTAATTTCGTTGATCTGTTACAAAATCTTGTGGGTTTTCGAGAAAACTCGTGAGATTTTGCAAGAGAACGATGAAATTTTGCTAGATTTCATCGTTAAATATTATGAAATCTGCATATGAACATTTTGCGACATTTCAGTGTGACATTTTGATATTTTTCCCACCCCTAACCAATACTGCATTTGACAATGAAAAATACAATGAAAAGTAATTTTACAACTCTTCTAATACAAATAAAGAGCAAAGAACTTCAAATAAATATATAAAAAAGAAATAAAATAAAAAAAAATAATAAATAAAAATTCTATAAAAATCAAGTCATTGATTTTGAGTTGTGGTTCAACAGAAATATTAAAAACAAACACACACAAAATTAAACAAGTAAAACAATCATGATGGGGCTCCTGAAGTAAAATGTTGTTGAGCAACACTGAGATAACCACTGCAATGAATGAAATAAAATGAAAAAATACTTTATTCATCCCCAAAGGGAAATTCAGTATTGTAAAAGCTCACTTTTTTTTTTTTTTTAAATAAACAAATAAATCAGTCAGTTTTGTTCTTTAGGGTGATGCTGCTGGCAGGAATGAATTTCTGTATCTCTCCGTCCTAAAGTGAACCTGACGCAGCCTCCCACTGAACACACTCTGTTGATTCTTCACCGTGTTGTGGAGAGGAGGAAGAATCCTCCATCATCTTCATCAGCTTGTGCAGCATTCTTTTTTGAACGATCAGCTCCAGCGGCTCCAGAGTTCTCCCCAGCACAGAACCAGCTTTCTTGATCAGCTTGTCTAGTTTCTTCAAGTCTCTGATTCTGATGCTGCTGCTCCAGCAGATGCTGCAAAGCTAATTGCACTTTCTACCACAGACTTATAGAAGATCTGCAACATCTTGGTGCAGACGTTGAATGATCTCAGCTTCCTTAAGAAGTAGAGTCTGCTCTGACCTTTCTTGTAGATGTAGTCAGTGTTGCATTTCCAATCGAGTCTGTTGTCCAGCTGAACTCCAAGGTATTTGTAGTTCTCAACCACCTCCACCTCCTCTTCCAGGATGTAGACAGGACTATGCTGCTTACTCTTGCTCCTCCTGAAGTCAACAATCATCTCTTTAGTCTTGCTGGTATTTAAGATGAGCTGATTGTTACCATTTCACAAACTGACTGACCAGTTCCCTGTACTCGGCTTCTTGTCCATCACTGATACACCCCACAACAGCAGAGTCATCAGAGTATTTCTGCAGATGACAGGATCAGAGTTGTACTGGACGTCTGAGGTGTACAGTGTGAAGAGGAATGGTGAGAGTACAGTTCCTTGTGGTGCTCCAGTGCTGCTGACCACCATCTCAGACACACAACCTTTCAGTCTCACAAACTGTGGTCTGTTTGTTAGGTAGTCGTAAATCCAGGTGGTTGTGGAGGATCCACCTGGAAGTTATGGAGCTTCTGACATAGCAAAGCAGCTGAATAGTATTAAAGGCACTTGAAAAATCAAAGAACATGACCCTCAAAGTGCTGCCTGACTGGTCCAGATGAGAGTGGGCTCTCTGAAGCAGGAAGATGATGGCGTCTTCAACCCCAAGCCCATTACGATATGTGAACTGTAATGGGTCCTGAAAGGTGTTCACTTGCTTGTTGAGGTGAGCCAGTAAGAGTCTCTCCAGGACTTTCATGATGTGAGATGTCAGAGCAACTGGTCTGTAGTCATTTGGTTCTGGTCCTGGTTCTGGTTCTGGTCTGTAGTCATTTGGTTGTGGTCCTGGTTCTGGTTCTGGTCTGTAGTCATTTGGTTCAGCTGGTTGAGGTTTTTAGGGACTGGAACAAGACAGGATGTCTTCCACAGCACAGGAACTCTGTTCTGTCTCAGGCTGGTGTTAAAAAGGTGCTGGAGAACCAGACATAGTTGTTCTGAGCAGGTCTTGAGAACTCTGGGACTGACACCATCTGGACCTGCAGCCTTGTTCCGGTTCAGTTTCTCCAGTTGTTTCTTGACCTGGTCACAGGAGACAGTCAGGCTGGAGGTGGAGGCAAAAGAGGTCTCAGGATGTCCTGATGTGGAGACAGAGGAGGTCTCAGGATGTCCTGATGTGGAGGGAGATGAGGCTGTGTTCAGGTCCATGACTGAGGTGCAGGGTGACAGAGTGGAGGAGGGACAGGAAAGCTGTGGGCTCATGGAGGGTGTGTGGTGTGTTGGGTTGTCGGCAGGGGGGGAACTGAATCTATTGAAGAACATGTTCAGTTCGTTAGCTCTGTCCAGACCTCCGTCAGTCTGGTCCCCCTTTAACTTGAAGCCAGTGATCTTCTTCATTCCCGACCACACATCCCTCACGTTGTTCTGCTGGAGCTGCTCTCCAACTTCTTCCTGTCGTCCTCCTTCACTTCTTAGTCTGTGTTTTCAGTTGTTTTTGTGTGGTCTTCAGTAACTCCCTGTCTCCATCCCTGAAAGCTTTCTTTTTGATGTTCAGCAGCTTTTTCAGGTCACTGGTGATCCAGGGTTTGTAAAGGCCCTTTCAGATAGAACGCGGCAAGCGCAAGAGGACGGCGGCAAACCCATTCATTGTGTATGTGGTACCGCCGCGGCAGCGCGTTCCGCCATGCCGCGGAGCACCGCGGCGCGCAAGGTGGGCGCATGCCGCCGCGGTGGCGCTGACGCCGCTGCGCTCGAATTGAACATTTTTTAATTCGGGCGCAGCGCGCTGTGACGACATCCTAGCGCGTCCAATAGGAGAGGCCAGTTCAGGGAAAAAAAGTGGTCATTATTCAGCCTGAAGTAAACCTGGAAGCGGTCTGTGTGAAAGAATGCAGCTCGCGGACGAGCCTGAACTCCCCACGTTCTGCCTTGTTATCAGGATCAGGTGGACCCCCACCCTTTTATCTGCTGCTGATCTCCTCCTCCTCCCTTGGAGCAAAGCTCTTTGCTGCGACCATGAGAGGTACATCTCTCACAACGAAGCGTGCCGGGGAGAAAACACTTCCTGGTCTGTCGCTTAGCAACGCGTGCCTGACGTGTTTGCTGCCGCCGGGTCTGCCGCCGAGTCTGCGCCCTACCCCGCGGTGAACTCGGCGAAAAACGCGTCCTATCTGAAAGGGCCTTTATTGGGGAAGCACCTCACTGTTCTTGTTGGAACGATGTTGTCCACACAGAAGTTTATGTAATCTGTCACACACTCAGTCATGGTGTTGATGTCATCTCCATGAGGTTCACAGAGGACATTCCAGTCTGTGGCCTCAAAGCACCCTCTCAGAGCATCTTCAGCCTCAGTAGACCAGGTTTTAATCGTCCTCCTAATGACTGGTTGCTGCTGAACGATGGGCTTGTAGGTGGAGGTGAGAAGAACCAGATTATGATCTGATCTTCCTAAAGGAGGCAGGGCAGAGGAGCTGTATGCATTCTTTGTATTTGCATAAAATAAGTCCAACATCTTATTTTCTCTGGTGGAGCAGCTGACAAACTGCTGGAAAGTTGGTAACATAGCAGAGAGGGAGACGTTGTTGAAGTCTCCAGAGATCGCCATGAATGAGTGTGGATGCTGTGTTTGTAGTTTAGCCACGATGGAGCTGATGACATCACAGGCTGTCTCTGGTGCGGTACCTGGTATTATATAAACCGCTACCAGAATAACACAGGCAAACTCTCTGGGTAAATAATATGGACGGAAACTCACAGCTAACAGTTCAATGTCTCTTGTGCAGATCTTCTCCTTCACAGTGACGTGTCCTGGATGGCACCAACGCTGACTGACCAGCACTGCAATTCCGCCTCCCTTCCGCTTCCCGCTGAGCTGTTTATTTCGGTCTGCACGGACCGTCTTGAAGCCGTGTACAGACGCATTACAGTCCGGGATGTGTTCATGCAGCCATGTCTCAGTGAAACACATGATACTGCATTCTCTGTACTCTTTCTGAGACCTTGTTAGCACTTCAAGCTGGTCCATCTTGTTAGCTAGCGATCTTACATTACCCATCACAACAGTTGGAAGAAACGGTTTAAATCTCCACCGTTTTTCTCTCTGCCTTACCCCTGCCCTGCATCCTCTTGTCTTTCTCCTTAACTCCACTGGGATTTGACGTGTTATTTCGCTGAAAATCTTGATTTGGGAGAGTTTAACAGTTGATCCCGGTGGTAAACAATTTTTATTTTTTTTTCAATCAGGTGTTTACTGTAATGTCCAATCAGACGTCTGCACCTGTTGACAGGTATGTTGGTCCACTGTTCGTGAAAGGTGCTCTCATGTGTCTCAGACAGTTTTGTTTATTTTTTTCTTAGAATTATTTCCAACCACAATTCAAAAGCAATATTTTATTTCACTAAATTACAATTTTGTAAATTTTTATTTATTATTTGTTTCTTGTTATTTGAATTATTATTGTGAATTTAGCCTTTTATTTGTTTAACAAACCTGAGAGGAGGCCGATGAGCAGCATCACTACCCATCCGGACCAGGCGTCCAGCAGACTCTTGATCAGCTCCCAGACGGACTCTTTGCTCTTGCTGGTGATCTGCGGACAAACGTGCATCTGTGAGCATCTGTGAGCATCCCCCCCACCACCACCACCATGAAGGGAAACCTGCCGCACCTTGCGGTGGCGGTCCGTGTCTCTGGACTTCTCCCTCAGCCAGTCGATGGTGTGGAAGTCCTCGTAGGTGCCCACGTCAGGGAACGGCTCGTCCAGGAAGTCCATCAGCGTCCCGGCTCCGTTCATTTCCTCCGTAGGCGTGGAAGTGCTGACACCTGGGGAGGACATGACCAGAGCAGGTGATGCTGGCAGCTGGAAGCTCCGCTTTGATTCTCCAAAGTTATAAACAATAACCAGAGAATACTGCTGCGGTATTTACGTTAGCAGCGGCAGCTAAACTAGCATCTTTAGCTCCATAAAACCTTCTTATTACCGTCAGCAGCGTCCATGTTGCAGTCCATTCTCACCGCCGCAGGTGGAAGACGTTTCCTTTATGTTTTTACTTTATATACAGACAAATAAACCAGACATTTTAGTCGATATTTAAAGATAAACAAATTATCCACCGCAGCCAGCGTTGGAGACTGCTGCTCAGTCTGTCAATCTCGCGATATCTCCATAATCTCGCGTTGGTTGAACCGTAGCCAAAGATCGTCTATTATCTAGAGCACTCACATGTCGAAGAAAAACGTAAGGGCGGCGATCGCAGTACTTCATAACCCAAACCAGAAGTCTTGTCTTTACAGAAAGACTAACACAATAAATTATGTAGCTCACAAAATTATGCATTATTGATATAGATCATTGTTTCAGTTGCTATGTCAGTTATGATTTATCTGATTTCTCCACTTTATGTCGCAGTAGTAAAAATTACATTTAAAAAGTGAGCTTCCATTGCCATCTAGTGGTCATATTTCTAAACTATAACACGTCACAAACCAGTAAGCTGCCAGTGCAGTCTGGAAACATGATAGACACGAGTCGATAAAACGAAATTCATCACCCTCAATGGATTTAACAGTTGTGTGTTTTTTGTTTTTTTTTACTGTCAAATTAAATTATGTCTTAATTATCTAATGAAATTCCCTCTGGGGTTCATGAAGTATTTCTTATTTTATTCATTATCCATGTGTCAGTCGTGGTATAAAGTCTAAAAAAGACAATCATAAAAAGATGCTTCTGTGGTCTAGTTGAGCTCATCAGGTATGTCCAATGTTTCGACAGAACACTGGTCCAGGTTTCAGATTTCTGTTTTATATGACCGCCACCACCAAAACTGTCCTGAGGGAGCCCCGCCACCTAGTGGCAGGTACATCTCCCTACCCAAGAGGTCTAGGAGTGACCTCTACAATGGAAGCCCTCTTTTTTGTTATGTAGTTTTGTTCTTTAGTTACTGTTCACTGTTCCGGGGTTTACTAAATGTGTCTTTGGCTTCTCTGTTACATACTTATGCAATACAAACAGTACAAAGTTGTTACACTTAATGTTAATGGTCTAACAAATCCCATAAACAAATCCCATATCCATTGTTCTTAACACACTTGCTCCCCTGAAAACTCCATCTGTTTCCTTTTCTGTTTCTGCTCCATGGTTCTCCCCTCAACTCCGCCTCCTGAAATCTAAAGCTCGCCAACTTGAGCGTCTTTATAAGAGAACTGGGCTATCTATCCATAAAGAAATGTATTTCAACCATGTTCTATATTACAAAGATTGCATCTGTCAAACCAAGAACAACTTTTATTCTGCTATTATTTCCTCTCATGAAGGTAACTCCAAGGCTCTCTTTTCTCTTTACAACACTATTCTTAGGCCCCCTGATTCCTCCCCCCCCCCCTCACTTCTATTCCACAGCTCAGTGCAACTCCCTCATGTCATTTTTCAGTACAAAAATTCACCAGTCTCTACTCTCTGCGCCCCCCTCTGCTCCTCTGATGATCTTCCTCCACCGATTAGTCTACTTTCTGTTTTTGAACCTCCTACCCCCTCACTCATATCTGAACTCATCCACAAATCCAAATCTTCTTCCTGCCAACTTGACCCCCTCCCGACAGTCCTGGTAAAATCTTGCCTTCGTTCCTTCCTCCCTCTTATCATCACCATCATCCACTCCTCCCTTACCTCTGGAATTGTTCCATCACCTTTCAAAACTGCAGTCATTGCACCAATATTAAAAAACCCGGCTCAGATCCAAATAACTTTGACAATCTCCGACCCATCTCCAACCTCCCCTTCATTTCCAAAATACTCGAGAAAATAGTCGCTTCTCAGCTCCATACTCATCTATCTCACAATAATCTGTACGAACAACTCCAGTCTGGTTTTCGTCCCCTTCACAGCACAGAATCCGCACTCTTAAAGATCACCGACCTCCTCATTGCAGCAGATTCTGGACTCCTTTCAATACTCATCCTTCTGGATCTGAGTCCGGCCTTTGATACCGTCTCTCATTCCATCCTTCTTCATGAACATCCTCATCATCCACACTCCACTCAGCTGGTTTAAATCATACCTCTCACTTCATCCAGCTCAAGTCTTCTTCCCAATCCTCTCCTCTCACTACAGGTGTCCCCCAAGGTTCTGTCCTGGGCCCCCTTCTGTTTATCACCTACATCCTCCCCCTTGGCACTATCTTCCGGAAACACAACATTCATTTTCATTGCTACGCGGATGACACCCAGCTCTACATCTGCAGTAAACCTAATTCATCCTTTCCACCTCCTTCTCTCCTCAACTGTTTGGACGACTTAAAGTCCTGGTTCTCCTCTAATTTTCTCAAACTTAATAGCAATAAAACTGAGTTCATTCTCATCGGCACCCCCTCAACTCTCACCAAAACTACCAGCTTTTCACTCTCAATCGACAACTCCTCAGTCCCTCCTTCCCCACAGGTTAAGAGTCTGGGTGTCATCCTCCACAGCACTCTATCCTTTCAAGCCCACATCAGTAACATAACCCGGACAGCTTACTTCCACCTCGCAACATCAGCCACCTTCCTCCCTCCCCCACTCCTCACCCCACTGCCGTCCTGGTCCACAGTCTGGTCACCTCCCTCCCTCACTCCTCACCCCACTGCCGTCCTGGTCCACAGTCTGGTCACCTCCCTCCCTCACTCCTCACCCCACTGCCGTCCTGGTCCACAGTCTGAACACCTCCCTCACTCCTCACTCCACTGCCGTCCTGGTCCACAGTCTGAACACCTCCCTCCCTCACTCCTCACTCCACTGCCGTCCTGGTCCACAGTCTGAACACCTCCCTCCCTCACTCCTCACCCCACTGCCGTCCTGGTCCACAGTCTGAACACCTCCCTCCCTCACTCCTCACCCCACTGCCGTCCTGGTCCACAGTCTGAACACCTCCCTCCCTCACTCCTCACCCCACTGCCGTCCTGGTCCACAGTCTGAACACCTCCCTCCCTCACTCCTCACCCCACTGCCGTCCTGGTCCACAGTCTGAACACCTCCCTCCCTCACTCCTCACCCCACTGCCGTCCTGGTCCACAGTCTGAACACCTCCCTCCCTCACTCCTCACTCCACTGCCGTCCTGGTCCACAGTCTGAACACCTCCCTCCCTCACTCCTCACCCCACTGCCGTCCTGGTCCACAGTCTGAACACCTCCCTCCCTCACTCCTCACCCCACTGCCGTCCTGGTCCACAGTCTGAACACCTCCCTCCCCCACTCCTCACCCCACTGCCGTCCTGGTCCACAGTCTGAACACCTCCCTCCCCCTCACTCCACTGCCGTCCTGGTCCACAGTCTGAACACCTCCCTCCCTCTCCTCACCCCACTGCCGTCCTGGTCCACAGTCTGAACACCTCCCTCCCTCACTCCTCACCCCACTGCCGTCCTGGTCCACAGTCTGAACACCTCCCTCCCTCACTCCTCACTCCACTGCCGTCCTGGTCCACAGTCTGAACACCTCCCTCCCTCCCTCCTCACCCCACTGCCGTCCTGGTCCACAGTCTGAACACCTCCCTCCCTCACTCCTCACTCCACTGCCGTCCTGGTCCACAGTCTGAACACCTCCCTCACTCCCCTCACCCCACTGCCGTCCTGGTCCACAGTCTGAACACCTCCCTCCCTCACTCCTCACCCCACTGCCGTCCTGGTCCACAGTCTGAACACCTCCCTCCCTCACTCCTCACCCCACTGCCGTCCTGGTCCACAGTCTGAACACCTCCCTCCCTCACTCCACTGCCGTCCTGGTCCACAGTCTGAACACCTCCCTCCCTCACCCCACTGCCGTCCTGGTCCACAGTCTGAACACCTCCCTCCCTCACTCCTCACCCCACTGCCGTCCTGGTCCACAGTCTGAACACCTCCCTCCCTCACTCCTCACCCCACTGCCGTCCTGGTCCACAGTCTGAACACCTCCCTCCCTCACTCCTCACCCCACTGCCGTCCTGGTCCACAGTCTGAACACCTCCCTCCCTCACTCCTCACCCCACTGCCGTCCTGGTCCACAGTCTGAACACCTCCCTCCCTCACTCCTCACCCCACTGCCGTCCTGGTCCACAGTCTGAACACCTCCCTCACTCCTCACCCCACTGCCGTCCTGGTCCACAGTCTGAACACCTCCCTCCCTCACTCCTCACCCCACTGCCGTCCTGGTCCACAGTCTGAACACCTCCCTCCCTCACTCCTCACTCCACTGCCGTCCTGGTCCACAGTCTGAACACCTCCCTCCCTCACTCCTCACCCCACTGCCGTCCTGGTCCACAGTCTGAACACCTCCCTCCCTCACTCCTCACCCCACTGCCGTCCTGGTCCACAGTCTGAACACCTCCCTCCCTCACTCCTCACCCCACTGCCGTCCTGGTCCACAGTCTGAACACCTCCCTCCCTCCCTCCTCACCCCACTGCCGTCCTGGTCCACAGTCTGAACACCTCCCTCCCTCACTCCTCACCCCACTGCCGTCCTGGTCCACAGTCTGAACACCTCCCTCACTCCTCACTCCACTGCCGTCCTGGTCCACAGTCTGAACACCTCCCTCCCTCACTCCTCACCCCACTGCCGTCCTGGTCCACAGTCTGAACACCTCCCTCCCTCACTCCTCACCCCACTGCCGTCCTGGTCCACAGTCTGAACACCTCCCTCCCCTCACTCCTCACCCCACTGCCGTCCTGGTCCACAGTCTGAACACCTCCCTCCCTCACCCCTCACCCCACTGCCGTCCTGGTCCACAGTCTGAACACCTCCCTCCCTCACTCCTCACCCCACTGCCGTCCTGGTCCACAGTCTGAACACCTCCCTCCCTCACTCCTCACCCCACTGCCGTCCTGGTCCACAGTCTGAACACCTCCCTCCCTCACTCCTCACTCCACTGCCGTCCTGGTCCACAGTCTGAACACCTCCCTCCCTCACTCCTCACCCCACTGCCGTCCTGGTCCACAGTCTGAACACCTCCCTCCCTCACTCCTCACCCCACTGCCGTCCTGGTCCACAGTCTGAACACCTCCCTCCCTCACTCCTCACCCCACTGCCGTCCTGGTCCACAGTCTGAACACCTCCCTCCCTCACTCCTCACTCCACTGCCGTCCTGGTCCACAGTCTGAACACCTCCCTCCCTCCCTCCTCACCCCACTGCCGTCCTGGTCCACAGTCTGAACACCTCCCTCCCTCACTCCACCCCACTGCCGTCCTGGTCCACAGTCTGAACACCTCCCTCCCTCACTCCTCACCCCACTGCCGTCCTGGTCCACAGTCTGAACACCTCCCTCCCTCACTCCTCACCCCACTGCCGTCCTGGTCCACAGTCTGGACACCTCCCTCCCTCACTCCTCACCCCACTGCCGTCCTGGTCCACAGTCTGAACACCTCCCTCCCTCCCTCCTCACCCCACTGCCGTCCTGGTCCACAGTCTGAACACCTCCCTCCCTCCCCTCACCCCACTGCCGTCCTGGTCCACAGTCTGAACACCTCCCTCCCTCACTCCTCACCCCACTGCCGTCCTGGTCCACAGTCTGAACACCTCCCTCCCTCACTCCTCACCCCACTGCCGTCCTGGTCCACAGTCTGAACACCTCCCTCCCTCACTCCTCACCCCACTGCCGTCCTGGTCCACAGTCTGAACACCTCCCTCCCTCACTCCTCACCCCACTGCCGTCCTGGTCCACAGTCTGAACACCTCCCTCCCTCACTCCTCACCCCACTGCCGTCCTGGTCCACAGTCTGAACACCTCCCTCCCTCACTCCTCACCCCACTGCCGTCCTGGTCCACAGTCTGAACACCTCCCTCCCTCACTCCTCACCCCACTGCCGTCCTGGTCCACAGTCTGAACACCTCCCTCCCTCACTCCTCACCCCACTGCCGTCCTGGTCCACAGTCTGAACACCTCCCTCCCTCCCTCCTCACCCCACTGCCGTCCTGGTCCACAGTCTGAACACCTCCCTCCCTCACTCCTCACCCCACTGCCGTCCTGGTCCACAGTCTGAACACCTCCCTCCCTCACTCCTCACCCCACTGCCGTCCTGGTCCACAGTCTGAACACCTCCCGTCTTGATTACTGTAACTCTCTTCTCTTCGTTCTACCTCACAAATCACTCCATAAACTTCAACTGGTCCAGAATTCTGCTGCCCGCATCATCACTCAAACCCCCCCCCCTGTGCTCACATCACCCCCGTCCTACAACTTCACTGGCTCCCCATCTCCTCCAGAATCATCTTTAAAATCCTCCTCTTTACTTTCAAGGCCATTCGTCATCTCTCTCCTCCATACCTGTCCGCTCTGGTCCATACTGCCATCCCCTCTCGTTCCCTCAGATCCTCTTCCTCCCTCCATCTCACTGTCCCCTCCCCCCGCCTTGTTACCATGGGGAGCAGAGCCTTCAGCTGCTCTGCTCCCAAACTTTGGGATTCCCTCCCTCCTGGCCTCCGCAATACCAGTTCCTTCCCTCAGTTCAAATCCCTCCTCAAAACTCACTTGTTCAAACTGGCCTTTAACCTCTGACCATCCTCACTGCACCTGTCTACTCTGTTTTATAGTTTTTAACAGTTTATTTTTATTGTTTTAACTGTTATTTTTATGTTGCTTACTATTTATGTAAAGTGACCTTGGGTTTCTTGAAAGGCGCTTCAAATAAAATGTATTATTATTATTATTATTATAAAGAGAAGTAAGCTGCTATTAAAGGCAAAAAAAGAACAGGCCAATATTGTATTTTGGCAGGAAACACACCTCAGCAACCCAGAGCACAAAAAGCTAAAGAAATTGGGCTTCAGGCATACCTATTATTCATCGTTTAAATCTGGTCGAAAAAGAGGTGTGGCCATTTTGATACCAAATTCTGTTCACTTTGAATGCCAAACAGAAATAAATGATCGAGAGGGCAGGTATGTCATGGTGAAGGGAAAGATTGATCATAAAGAAATAACTCTGCTCAACGTTTATGCCCCGCCAGGTGGTAAGAAGGCTTTCTTTAAGACCATGCTTGATCTCATAACATCTCATTCTGTCGGAGTCATGATCTGCGCAGGTGATTTTAATGTGATTCTGGATCCCAAATTAGATACTACAAATAAAAAAAGAAATTTAACAAACATTGAGAGGTGGTTTAAAAACAGAATTAAGGATCTGGGTATATTGGATGTTTGGAGAGATCTGCATCTGCATGAAAAACAATATACATTTTATTCATGTAGACATATCTTGAAATTAATGATGATGGTAGTGTGAACCCAGAAATACTGTGGGATGCATCAAAGGCTGTTTTGCGTGGTTTCATAATTTCAGAAACAGCCTTCGCTAAGAAAGCTAAACAGGAGAAATTGTTAGAATCCCAAAGACAGCGTCTGGCGTTTTCAACACAGGAGCGTGTTAACCGTGCCTTTGTGACTTGAATGAGGATGAGTTCATGTCTGGGACTCAGACACTATTAGAAACCTGCAAAAAGTTGGGCCTCTGTTGCTTTTTGCAACCGCAGGAGACGCGGTGTGACTTGCAACACTCAGGCCGCTTGTGAGCACCCGTAAAGCGGACAAGTTTCTGCGCGAGAGCCGGTGAAAAAGCAGAGCCCATAACTTTCTTTCTGAACATCCGATCTTGAAAATTCCAAATGTAGCTGGTAGCTAGTGTCCAAAATAAAAAGGGCAAAAGGGTTTGAAGCAGCTCCGGGGTCGTTCCTGGGAAGCAGGAGCGAAACTTCCCCAATCGCAATATCTCGGCGAGAAACGCTTAACCGGGCATTTTCAACACAGGAGCGTGTTGGCCTTTATCAAGGAAAGGGGGCGTGTCCACATGAAGCCTGTATCAGGCAAATGGCTTGTGTCCACATGAAGCATGGACACATGGACACGCCCACTTTGCTTGATACAGGCTTCATGTGGACACGCCCCCTTTCCTTGATAAAGGCTTCACTTAGACACGTCCCCTTTGCCTGATTCAGGCTTCATGTGGACACGCCCCCTTTGCTTTATACAGGCTTTATGTGGACACGCCCACTTTGCTTGATACAGGCTTCATGTGGACACGCCCCCTTTCTTTGATAAGGCTTCACTTAGACACGTCCACTTTGCTTGATACAGGCTTCATGTGGACACGCCCCCTTTGCTTTATACAGGCTTCATGTGGACACGCCCCCTTTGCCTGATACAGGCTTCACTTAGACACGCCCCCTTTGCTTGATTTAAGCTTCATGTGGACCCGCCCACTTTGCTTGATACAGGCTTCATGTGGACACGCCCCCTTCCCTTGATAAAGGCTTCATTTAGACACGCCTCCTGTGCTTGATACAGGCTTTGTGTGGACACGCCCACTTTGCTTGATACAGGCTTCACGTAGACACGCCCCTTTTGCTTGATAGACTTCATGTGGACACACCCCCTTTCCTTGATAAAGGCTTCACTTAGACACGCCCCCCGCGCTTGATACAGGCTTTGTGTGGACACGCCCCCTTTCCTTGATAAAGGCTTCACTTAGACACGCCCCCTGTGCTTGATACAGGCTTTGTGTGGACACGCCCCCTTTCCTTGATAAAGGCTTCACTTAGACACGCCCCCTTTGCTTGATATAAGCTTCATATGGACACGCCCACTTTGCTTGATACAGGCTTCATGTGGACACGCCCACTTTGCTTGATACAGGCTTCATGTGGACACGCCCCCTTTGCTTTATACAGGCTTCATGTGGACACGCCCCCTTTGCCTGATACAGGCTTTGTGTGGACACGCCCCCTTTGCTTGATATAAGCTTCATGTGGACCCGCCCACTTTGCTTGATACAGGCTTCATGTGGACACGCCCCCTTTCCTTGATAAAGGCTTCATTTAGACACGCCCCCTGTGCTTGATACAGGCTTTGTGTGGACACGCCCCCTTTGCTTTATACAGGCTTTGTGTGGACACGCCCACTTTGCTTGATACAGGCTTCACTTAGACACGCCCCTTTTGCTTGATACAGACTTCATGTGGACACGCCCCCTTTCCTTGATAAAGGCTTCACTTAGACACGCCCCCCGCGCTTGATACAGGCTTTGTGTGGACACGCCCCCTTTCCTTGATAAAGGCTTCATTTAGACACGCCCCCTGTGCTTGATACAGGCTTTGTGTGGACACGCCCCCTTTGCGTTATACAAGCTTTGTGTGGACACGCCCACTTTGCTTGATACAGGCTTCACTTAGACACGCCCCCTTTGCTTGATACAGGCTTCATGTGGACACGCCCCCTTTCCTTGATAAAGGCTTCACTTAGACACGCCCCCTTTGCTTGATACAGGCTTCATGTGGACACGCCCACTTTGCTTGATACAGGCTTCATGTGGACACGCCCCCTTTGCTTTATACAGGCTTTGTGTGGACACGCCCCCTTTCCTTGATAAAGGCTTCACTTAGACACGCCCCCTTTGCTATATACAGGCTTCATTTAGACTCGCCCCTTGTGCTTGATTCAGGCTTTGTGTGGACACGCCCACGTTGCTTGATACAAGCTTCATGTGGACACGCCCCCTTTGCTTGATACAGGCTTCATGTGGACATGCCCCCTTTGTTTGATAAAGGCTTCACTTAGACACGCCCCCTTTGCTTTATACAGGCTTCATGTGGAACCTCCCCCTTTGTTTGATAAAGGCTTCACTTAGACACGCCCCTTTTGCTTGATACAGGCTTCACTTAGACACGCCCCTTTTGCTTGATACAGACTTCATGTGGACACGCCCCCTTTCCTTGATAAAGGCTTCACTTAGACACGCCCCCTGTGCTTGATACAGGCTTTGTGTGGACACGCCCCCTTTGCTTGATACAGGCTTCATGTGGACACGCCCCCTTTCCTTGATAAAGGCTTCACTTAGACACGCCCCCTTTCCTTGATATAAGCTTCATATGGACACGCCCCCTTTGCTTGATACAGGCTTCATATGGACACGCCCCCTTTGCTTGATACAGGCTTTGTGTGGACACGCCCCCTTTCCTTGATACAGGCTTCATGTGGACACGCCCCCTTTGCTTTATACAGGCTTCATGTGGAACCTCCCTCTTTGTTTGATAAAGTCTTCACTTAGACACGCCCCTTTTGCCTGATACAGGCTTCACTTAGACACGCCCCCTTTGCTTGATACAGACTTCATGTGGACACGCCCCTTTCCTTGATAAAGGCTTCACTTAGACACGCCCCCTGTGCTTGATACAGGCTTTGTGTGGACACGCCCCCTTTGCTTGATACAGGCTTCACTTAGACACGCCCCTTTTGCTTTATACAGGCTTCATGTGGACACGCCCCCTTTGCTTGATACAGGCTTCATGTGGACACGCCCCCTTTGCTTCATACAGGCTTTGTGTGGACATGCCCCCTTTCCTTGATAAAGGCTTCACTTAGACACGCCCCTTTTGCTTGATACAGGCTTCATGTGGACACGCCCCCTTTCTTTGATAAAGGCTTCACTTAGACACGCCCCCCGCCCTTGATACAGGCTTTGTGTGGACACGCCTCCTTTCTTTGATAAAGGCTTCACTTAGACACGCCCCCTTTGCTTTAAACAAGCTTCATGTGGACACGCCCAATTTGCTTGATACAGGCTTCATATGGACACGCCCCCTTTGCTTGATACAGGCTTCATGTGGACACGCCCCCTTTTTCTTGATAAAGGCTTCACTTAGACACGCCCCCTTTGCTTTATACAAGCTTCATGTGGACACGCCCCCTTTGATTGATACAGGCTTCATATGGACACGCCCCCTCTGCTTGATACAGGCTTTGTGTGGACACGCCCACTTTGCTTGATACAGGCTTCATGTGGACACGCCCACTTTGCTTGATACAGGCTTCATATGGACACGCCCCCTTTGCTTGATACAGGCTTCATGTGGGCACGCCCACTTTGTTTGATACAGCCTTCATGTGGACACGCCCTCTTTGCCTGATACCGGCTTCATGTGGACACGCCCCCTTTGCTTGATATAAGCTTCATGTGGACACGCCCACTTTGCTTGATACAGGCTTCATGTGGACACGCCCCCTTTCTTTGATAAAGGCTTCACTTAGACACGCCCCCCTTGCTTGATACAGGCTTTGTGTGGACACGCCTCCTTTCTTTGATAAAGGCTTCACGTGGACACGCCCCCTTTGCTTTAAACAAGCTTCATGTGGACACGCCCAATTTGCTTGATACAGGCTTCATATGGACACGCCCCCTTTGCTTGATACAGGCTTCATGTGGACACGCCCCCTTTTCTTGATAAAGGCTTCATGTGGACACGCCCCCTTTGCTTTATACAAGCTTCATGTGGACACGCCCCCTTTGCTTGATACAGGCTTCATGTGGACACGCCCCCTTTGCTTGATACAGGCTTTGTGTGGACACGCCCACTTTGCTTGATACAGGCTTCATGTGGACACGCCCACTTTGCTTAATAAAGGCTTCATATGGACACGCCCCCTTTGCTTGATACAGGCTTCATGTGGGCACGCCCCCTTTCTTTGATAAAAGCTTCATGTGGACACGCCCCCTTTGCTTGATACAGGCTTCATGTGGACACGCCCCCTTTGCTTGATATAAGCTTCATGTGGACACGCCCACTTTGCTTGATACAGGCTTCATGTGGACACGCCCCCTTTCCTTGATAAAAGCTTCACTTAGACACGCCCCCTGTGCTTGATACAGGCTTTGTGTGGACACGCCTCCTTTCTTTGATAAAGGCTTGACGTGTGTTTAATAAGCGGCTCAAAGAGGAATAGAGGCGGAGAGCTACGTACTGATGCTGGGACGGGCTGATGCTGCAGACCGGTCCGGCTGTCACCGGATGTGGATGTCACCGGCGGTGATATTAAAAAACTCAGAGCAACTGCAGACTTTCATCTGCGGACCTTTAGCTACCAGACTCCAAGTCTCCTGATCATTTTCCTAATTTTCTCTAGACAATTCTCACTTCATAATCTGGAGTCAGGGAGGTTCTCTTTTCAGAGCCGGCAGCAGCAGCAGGACCGGTTTCTGGTTCAGATGGAGGTTGTTAACTGTCCTGTCTTCAGCTTAAACTTTGGAAAACTTGCTTTTAGACCAGGAGGACACAGCAGTGGTTCCCCTTTTGTCTTTTTGTCTCCTTTGGCTCACCAGTCTCCGTCATTCAGCTGTTATCTTTATAATTGTGGACCGGACCAGAGGACTCTCATTCAGGACCGCAGGACTAATCAACCCGGTGACGTCAGAGCTTAGAGTACTGCAAGGTGGCGGCGCCCTTGTCCTAAAAACGTCAAACTTCGCAACGTTTTTCTTTTATATGCTTATATTTTTCACGTTTGGTATATAATTATTGATAAGACCAGGACTCAGTCTATTAAATAAAGTTAGGTTGGTTGAGCGTTGCATTTCCACTTTAAGGGAGCAAACTGACTGTGCTGCATACTTGTACATCATCTGATAAATAGATGCGGTGAGGCGATTCATTTTACTGGGGAGGGAGACACTTGAGGATGCTGAGAGTGACTTATGGTTAGGGTGAAGGTGATTAGCCACTGACGGCTCCACAGCCAGGGGTTCGGCCAACCCCAGCTCACCCATCCCCTGCACATCCAACTTAGAGCAGCCCTTGGTGGGGAGCTTGCTCTTGTACAGAAGCGGGTATGAAAAAGTTCCTCCTTTTTCTGCCAGAAGTGGTGCAGTGATAGTGCAGTAATGGTGCACTATCACTGGCTGAACGACTTGTCCTGCGAATACGTCATCACGCACGGTGTCCAAACTTGGCGTGTGGAACTGTCCTTGTCCCGGGCATTCATTTATGTTCTGAAATCGTTTCCCCTGGCACCCACGCGTTTCTCTGTGCGATTGAATTAGCAGACAAGTGGCTGGTAAGTGGCTGCCAGTTGGCAGGAAAGGGAACTTTTTCATGCCCGCATCTGTATGGGCTCGACCAGTAACGGCTCATTTCTTTCATGCAAGCAGGAACAGCCGGTAGCAGTTGTTTTGCTGGCGGCGGGGCTGGTGGGAGCCTTTTGCCGTCATACAGATCACGTTTTGTTCCCTCTGCACCCTGAGCTGCAGGCCATGGGATGCTGAGCTTTGCGGATGCACATTTGCAGACATCATATAAGCTGCTTTCTGCAGGAGAGACCGCTTCAGCCCCACTGGGTGGCCGTGAAGGTAGGGGTGGGAAAGTGGAATCATCCTCTTCCTCCTTATCATTGGAGGTCAGAGTTGGCCCCGCCCTCTGCGTCCTCAGTAACACATCGCTGAGGATTACCTTGAAGAGTGGGGGCATGACTGTGGAGTCCTCGTCTATCATGTCCGCCCAGCTCGAAGCGGCTCGCGGCTGGTGGATGTCACTTGGAACCACAGCCGCGGCTCCCAAAAAGGAGGGGTCCTGATTGTTCTCTACTGCAGCTCTCAGCCTTGTTTCCAGGACCTTTTCTGGCATGGAGGAGCAGTGCGAGCATCTTGCGGGTTAGCTAGCGAAGCTTGAATGTGTTTAGCGCCCATGCACACCATGCACATAGGACAAGGGTCCCGACCCAAGATGGAGGCCCTACATGACGTGGGGCACGGTCGGGATGCAGCCTCTTTAAATTACGGCTCCGACCCTTTGGTGGGGGTGGCAGCCGCAGCCATATCAGGAATTTTGGGAAGGAAACAGGCTCGTCGTAACTGGTTAGCCTGTTCGTGCTAGCAATAGCTGCGGGGTCTATTCCGAGCTAACAGCTAATCCGAGTCAGCTCGTCGTGACACGTTAGCTGATTCAGACGGTCTTCTAGAAAATTAAAGCTAGGTTAAATCAGGCTCACCTTAGCGTGTTAGCCTGAATCACACAGGCGTCCAGTACCACTTGTTAAAGCCGAGTGAAAACAGCTGGCCTTATGCCGATGCTGTTACGGATGACTGCAAAAAACACACTTCTTTCAAAGTACTCGGAACGATTCAGACCTGAGTCCTGAAACTGCGTTCGGGGACGTATTGCTTGATGGGACGTCTGAGAACTGTTAAACAGTCAACCAAGCTAGCCTGACCACGCTGATGGAAGCGTTGTTGTAGTTCCACACGGGAAGAAAGCAAGAATGAGTGAGGGGTGGTCGGTTGGCCAGTAAAAGGCCATTTTGTTGATTTTTTGTGAATATTTTTAAGTATTAAATGCATACTATGGGCATATAAAAAACTGTTTTAGACAACACTCACCTGTAGTAGATAGGGCATAATAAATATGATGTACTACGGCAAACAGAATGGTAAAAGGTCATTTTGTTGATTTTTAGTGAATATTTTTAGGTAATAAATGGATACTATGGGCATATAAAATACTTTATCAGGATAATCTCGCCTGTAGTAGATAGGGTAGAATAAATATGATGTACTACGGCAAACAGAATGGTAAAAGGTCATTTTGTTGATTTTTAGTGAATATTTTTAGGTAATAAATGGATACTATGGGCACACAAAATACATTATGAGGATAATCTCACCTGTAGTAGATAGGGCATAGTAAATGTGATGAACTACAGCAAACAGAATGGTAAAAGGCCATTTTGTTGATTTTTAGTGAATATTTTTAGGTAATAAATGGATAAGCATATGAAATACTTTATCAGGATAATCTCACCTGTAGTAGATAGGGCAGAATAAATATGATGTACTACAGCAAACAGAATGGTAAAAGGCCATTTTGTCGGTTTTTGACAAACATTTTTCATGACTTCA
This sequence comes from Atherinomorus stipes, assembly GCA_023101725.1. Classification (NCBI taxonomy): domain Eukaryota; kingdom Metazoa; phylum Chordata; class Actinopteri; order Atheriniformes; family Atherinidae; genus Atherinomorus; species Atherinomorus stipes. The sequence continues at coordinate 49,007 of JALJCO010008014.1, read as the reverse complement.
TTCATACTGAAACGTGTAATTTACAGACGGTCCCTAAGTTGACTGCGGAGAGTCACAGTAAATTCAGGATGTGTAGTCGCTATTTTCTGGTAAAACTTGAAATTGTGAGGAAAATTTACAGTAATCTTGTACTTTATCCAAGTATCATCATGTGTCTATAAGCTCCAGTGTTTGATTGTGTTGGTCGTGCCGTGGTCTGTGATCAATATCACAAATAAAAACGAATGTCAAACCAATATCGAATAACCAACCAACTTCACCCCAGTTCCAGTTGTTCTGTGGAGCCTGTTTCCATGGTAACGCTTCCAGTTCCAGTTGTTCTGTGGAGCGGGTTTTCATTTGTAACTAAACAGGATTAAATCCACGATGCGCACAGAAAGACTCGCTGCTCATCTTTGAAAAAGAGCTTTGAAAGAGAGAAACTGGGCTCTGATCAGCGCCGTTGCTTCCACCAGGTGCATCACATCACATTTTCATTCATTTCATTCATTTCATCACGCACCGCGTGCAGGACGCCCGGTGCCAAGCGAAGCCAAAACCATCAGTCTGACCACAGTCTGCTGCCACGAGAGCAAAGTCAGTGGCCCAGTGACGCTACTTTTAAAAAACTGCCATAAAGTGAAATAAAGTGTGTTGTGTTATACGAACGCATACGGGTGCGTCCTCACGTCATTCACTAAACTCCATCAGTTCAGAGCGCACGCTGGTAACCATGGCAACCACATGAAACCACACACGCATGATAAACTGAGAGCTGCGCAGCAGCAGCATCGCTGTGTCTATATTCTGCGCCCAGTAGGTGTTCAGACGGTTAATTAGCTTTGATGATCACGCGTGAAGTGGATAGTTATAGCTGAGTGCACGAGTGCGCGCATGGGTGTCATATTTGCTCATCTCATTGAGCGCAATGTCTGTTATGTTGCGGTGTTTTTATTTAAACAAAGTGATTTTTCTGTGACTTTGTCACTGATTTATCTGAGAGCGTCACATTCGTGCACGTTTGGACCTGCTGTGAACTCCTGTTGACTTTTACTATTACTGATATAACACACACATAGTGTGGTTTTGTTTCGAGTTAATAAAGTAACGTTTTATTCAAGAGAGATACACTCTTTTGAATGTTCGTGGAGGTTTAACACTGTTGAAAATAAATTTGGCACACCCAGTCTTGCTTTTCTTTTCTTTTTTCTGGAGTAAACTGATGCCACAGCTCCATAAATCTCTCCACCGGAGCGGGACTGCGTCTCTCCTCCTTTCCTCCACTGTTATTTGTGTACCGGCACTCCTGAGCGTCTCTCTGGTAGAGGCAAAAGGCGCACTGTCCTCCTATTGGTCAATATGAAGGGACATGTCGTGGGACGTGTCACACTAGACGGACAAAACCAAAAAATTCTGACACGCCAGTCTTTCTGCGTCGTGGTCGTGGAGCGTCGCAGACGCCAAATCGCCAATCGCTGATTGTGTCACATTACACGGAGCGAAGACACGACGTCCTGCGACCCGACCACGCAGAATCGTGCACGACAGTGAGCGACTGTCTGCGACGCCTCCGTCGGGCCAAAATCGGGCTAAATTCGTGTAGTTTAGACCAGGCTTTAGATAAGTAACACCGGCCCCCCCCCCCCCTCTCCTTACTGACAGGTGCTGTCAGTCAGAGAAGCCTACATCAGTATGGGAGCGAGTATGGATGCCGGCATCTGGATCAGACATCCCTAATTTTTATTTAAAATGTTTTATATCATAATGGGAAAGGCACTTTGTGTATTTGAATAGGTAATGTAATGATTTAAAAGCCAAAAAAAATGCAAACTGGAAATCCCACAAGCCCCGCCCCCCCCCCTCCACATGTTGTGGAGTGGAGCATGTGGTCCAGTGTGACAGAAGTCCGTAGGCGTGTCAGAGAGAGGCTGGGCTATGCTAACAGCCTCTGTTAGTTACCAAATTGAAGGAGCCAATCAGAATCTCATAATTTGGGGATTTAGCTCTTGTGGGCTGTTCTGGTGTGAGGAAAGAGCCCAAATGAAAAAACTGGACCGTGTAAAAAATGGGGGGGGGGGGGGGGTTCAGGCAAGTTTACATTTCACTCCAACACCAATAAACATGTTTTAACTAGAAAAATGCAATTTCCAGGTGATTACTCCTTTAAATATTTTTAAAGCTCTAACTAAAACAGCAGTCAAACCACATTTCAGTACTAATACTACAATATGTTGTACTACAAGTCAAAACAGTGCCAATGTTGAGAATTATATTTCTCACTCCATGAGAAAGAAAAAAATATTTACCGTTGTGCCTAAAGCATGAGTGACCTCAGTTTGGCCACGTGCAGTCCGTGCTCTTGTCACACGCACTATCTTGCCGGCTTAATCTGCCTCAAAAAGGACATCAGGTGGAAATGACTTGCAAACCTGGGGGACATGTAAATGTGTTCGTGCCCATGGGCTGTACTAAATTGCAGATGTAAGAAAAAGGTTAATTATGCCATGTACTTTGCTATACAACATGTATATGCTCATATATTAAAATTAGAGTATAAGAGAACATGAAAACAATTGTTAAACATCCAATAAATGATTTTTAAAGTGGTTTCTTAACATTTGCGTAAGGTTCAATGTCCAACACAAAATGGTAATAATATCAACATCATCCTCACATAATAAGCTGGATATCTGGGACACAATGTCCAACAATTGTGGCTGTGTTTTTTGCAGGAAGTCTCTTCAATGTAGTCCCTTGATGTTTATATTACTGGAATTGTAAAATACCTTTTTCAAAATAAATATGTTTATGTAATGCTAGTTATGCTCTGTGTAATAAGTAACAATTCAAGAGTAAATGATATGTACTGTAGTCCATGTTTCCACATCTATTATCATACAATTTTTAGATGCATTCCACTCCAACACATCTGAGTTCCCTTATGTGCATGTCATTCAGCTCTGCAGAAACCATCTGATTCATATGATTCAGGTTCAGTTAAATAAATGTACATGGCTATAAAAACGTACATTGATATTGTTCATTTTGTCTTTAATGGGTAACACTTTTCAATAGGGGCCACAGAATTTGATTAACTACTCCGGGAATAATGAGGAATGAATAGGGGACTAATAATTACCTAATCATTAACTAAGCTTTTCATACCTGTGACATCGGATAGATTACCTAATGATCAGCTAATCATTAACTAATGGGTGTTGTCGTTGCAGAATAAAAAGGACTATTATAAGCCATGGTTTATTTTGAAAATTTATTGGTACACATGTAAAGTTGCAAACAGAAGCTTGGCTGTTGCCAGAGAGCCTTGTTCAGAGGATCAAAAGGTTTTTTTTTTTTTATATACTGGTAAGATCCCCATAGGGAAACTAGAGATCTGCATTTCACCATCTCTGTACTGTGAATATCAGCGAGCAGTGGGCTGTCACTTAAAGCGCCCGGGGAGCAGTTGGTGGGGTGAAGGACCTTGCTCAGGGGTCCACGGTGGTTCACCTAGGAGTCGTGTCAGGGACTCGAACCCGGGTCCTCCGCGCCAAGGCCCACGATGCTACCACATTTTTGGTATTCAGTGCTTCATCACCCATTAGTATAAAAAAAAATGGACATGCATGTTTGTTTGTTTTTTATTCCTGCCTCAAGTCCCTTTAAATGCTTTTTTTCCCCACACTTTACAAAAAGGACATAAAATACACAAGAGACGCACTTAAGAGGGGACCATAAGAGCATAAACGATCATAGTAAGTATTATCTTCATCCCACTCCTTTTTGAACGCCAGTTTATCTGACAACATGCTGATTCTTCTGTATATATGTAAAATTCTGTTCAAAATAAACCATGAAATGAAATGAATGAATTAAATAAATTATTATTTAACTAATTTCAGGCGGGTTACAATAGTCAACTTTGACAGTTGATCATTGTAACAAATTATTTAAAAAATATTTAAAACAAATGAACATCCTTTTTGTTTACTATTGATTGAAGTATCTGCTGTGAAACAATACAGTTAAAACTATTGTCAGTTGCTGTACTTATACAATGTCCATTTTAAAATTTGATATAAAATTTGATATGATTTTTTTTCACCAGATTTGTAAAGCACTTACCAGGCACTGAGAGCTCTTGTATCCATTATTGATCCACTCCTCATTAATACTAGTTGGTGATGGTTGTATTACTGTAACAGTAATAAGCTCCAATCCATGCCAACATTGTCTCAAACCACCACAAACATTTATACACTGGGAGCAGAGAGGGTCTTGAAGTGTCTTGCTGAAGGACACAAGATTAAATGGGTGACTGTGATTAGACCCACCAAATGTTTATCAGATGGCCACTGCAGTGCCACTGCAAAACCAGTCTGATATGACTTCATACTCTTGTCATATCTAGTCATATCTGGTAAAGGAAATGCATACAAAGACAGGTGTCATATGCATCTCTTAACATTTTTGTACCATCAAGCTATCATTGTATTTTCTTAAAATAGCATATCACAAATTTTGTTGGAACAACAACTTATCCCTGGTGGGTACCAGGAAGCAAAAACTACAGAAAGCAACACTAATAATTCTGACATCACAAAGGAATAAATTACAAATGTCCTAATTTTCTCTTTGGTAATTATGTTTTAACATTTTGTCAAAGGGCCAAAAAATGATTTCAGATTAGAAATAGAATTTCTATTTTTCTTAGATTCTTTATATTTATGTTTTGGGGAAAGCACTGTGTGCACATGGCTATCTATTATTGGTGCTACTTAAAGGTTGAATATGGAATACGGACAGAACAGCGACATCACGTGTGTCTAGGTTGTAGTTGCAACGGCAGAAAAACAACTCCAGCCGCTGGGATGCCAGAATCTTCCGATACGCAAGTGAGTAACAGTCTGCAGCATGTCCAACAAGTAACACAGAGGAGTTTATAACTGACAGCTAACGTTAGCCATGTTAGCAAACAAGCTAGCTTACCGATCCAGCAGGAAAGTCGCCTTCTCTGTGTTTTACTCCGTGGAAAACGTTTATGTGGGTCCATTTAGTGAAGTCTTCACCTAAATTTACTCCAGGTTTTGCTCTTCTCAGGTCACTCCTCCTCAGAAACAGATAACAATATCTCCAGGGCTCTGAAGCAACTGCTTCACTGGTCGTCTCCACGGTTTTTCCCTGCACAGGCCTGACTATGACCGAAATATTGTTTCCACACAGAGATCGCATTTGGCAACCTGCAATGGCGGCGTGTATTGGCTTATAGACGTAAATAAAATGCCATTATCGAACCCGTAAAAAATTATTTTATAATTATTTTTAGGCTAAATATAATTTTTCTGGGAAATGTTGTACTTTCATTCTGTACACCCCCAAACGACCTGTGGAGGTATTATTTTTTTAAAAATATAGCTTTTAATAAAAATGTTCCATATTCAACCTTTAACATGAGGCCTTTAGAATATGTTACTGCAGTGTAAGTGATGACACTAGATTTCAAAATTTCTCATTATCCTCACTAGGGTTGGGCATCGAGAATCAAGCATCAATGGGAACCAGGACTAACTCTCTGATTCTCCCAGAATCATTCAAATTTTTAAATTTTAATTCCTATTTTTGATGCCCAGTCCACCAAACACCATAGAATCCGCTGGAAGTGGAACCTTAGTTAGCACAGCGTTTCTGGTACAACCAATTACGGTGATGCACACGGCACAACTCGACGTCTTTTTCGCTATATTTAGCAAGTTTTCAGACCCTCTGATAACTTTCTATTAATAAAACCGTTGGTGACAAGTCTAGTGACACTTTCTGGTCTTATTGGAGACTTGAGATCAACATGAACGAATGTTTCGTTTATTGCGCACTCCTGCGACCCATCCCCCGCCTCGTAGCACACTAGAGGCTGCAGGAGCTGCAGACAGTAGCTGTGTTCGAAATCATCCACTCACTCCCTTTTCCCTACATAGTGTCTATGATGTAGTCCACTATATCATGTACACTATGTAGGTGTGGCAAAGGCACGTAAAAAGGCTAACTTAGCTTTTATTTCTAAAACTCTGACGACGCCACTCTGGGACTTTCACACAGAGATTAACCTTACTCAGAAGGCATCAGGTTCGTATGTACTACTGAGGCTTGAGACGAGGTTTCCACAATGCAAAAGGTTTATTTAAAAAGAGACAATTAAAACCTAACAATTTAAAATAGTGGCTGCTGGAGCTTACCGGGTTCCGGTGGGCTGGACTCAGGTGGAGGAATCCCGTGAAGTCACCCTTGGCACACGTGCAAACATCCACACATACAGACACACCACAGCACACATGAGGACACAACAAGCATGCAGAAGAGGGTTCACACCAAACCGAAAGGGGGATTCCAACCCTGGAAGGCACCACCTCCACTGGATCAAGCTTGCAGCAATCTAATCTAAATCTAAGAGAAAACAAAATTAAAACAATATACAAGTTATCATGAAAAAAAGAATAACCAAAAATAGCCCAGTGGTAGCGTCGTGGGCTTGGGCGCGGAGGACCCGGGTTCGATTCCCCAACACGACTCCTGGGTGGACCACTGTGGACCCCTGAGCAAGGTCCTTAACCCCCCACCAACTGCTCCCTGGGCGCTTTAAGTAGCAGCCCCCTGCTCTCTGATACTCACAGTACAGAGATGGTGAAATGCAGAGCCCTAATTTCCCCTCTGGGATCATACAAGTATAACAAAAAAAAACCTGCCCAACCGTTAAGCTACCTGGTCAGACAGGTAACAGGACACACGGTTAGTTCACACGGCACTTATGTAGTGACAGATCTTACCGGGACATATCTATGACACCCGGACATACACCCAGCCTCAGCGGATGAACAGAATAAAGCCGCAAGAAACCGCCCTCAGTGACAGAGGGAAGAAGCGCAGTTCACTCAGGAACTGGTAAACGGAGGTTTGACATACATAAAGGGTAAGCACAGCAGCAGTACTGCTGTGGAACCTCAGGAACTGGTAAACAGAGGTTTGACATACATAAAGGGTAAGCACAGCAGCAGTACTGCTGTGGAACCTCAGGAACTGGTAAACGGAGGTTTGACATACATAAAGGGTAAGCACAGCAGCAGTACTGCTGTGGAACCTCAGGAACTGGTAAACGGAGGTTTGACATACATAAAGGGTAAGCACAGCAGCAGTACTGCTGTGGAACCTCAGGAACTGGTAAACAGAGGTTTGACATACATAAAGGGTAAGCACAGCAGCAGTACTCCTGTGGAACCTCAGGAACTGGTAAACAGAGGTTTGACATACATAAAGGGTAAGCACAGCAGCAGTACTCCTGTGGAACCTCAGGAACTGGTAAACAGAGGTTTGACATACATAAAGGGTAAGCACAGCAGCAGTACTCCTGTGTTTGGCACCCTCAGAGCATAAGACCGCTGCAGCACTGCCAGTGATGTGGACCGCAGCACCCAGATGCAGCTGCTCGTCTTCACTGCTTCGATACGTCCTTTCAACAAACACAAAAATATGAGCTTCCAAACAAGATTAGAATATGCTTAAGAATGATGACGCTTACCGATCACTGCAAAGGCTTTGTCAGGAGGGGCGCTCTTGTTGACAGCACTAGCACAGCCAAGCTAGTAACCTACAAATGGAGTTGGTTAATGGCTACCACCATTCAACATGAAGACGGGGGGATCCAGTGTACATACCATGTTGGTCCCGGCGTGTGGTCTAGGCTGGCGATCGCAACCGAAGATCTACATGAAAGACCAACTACTGTATAAGCACAAAGCCTCTGGCCCAATATTGAACATAAAGATACAAGGCACATACCTTCCGTGACTGCTGGAAGTCACGTGATCAACAACTCAGGTGAGTTGCTTGACGTCAGGAGACACTGAGTTCTAGCAAGACCTTACCTGTCTTTTATAAGTCGCTGCTGATTACTGCTGACCACTAATCGGCTATACACAAACACACAATCTCATCCTGCCACATAGGGAACGACGGGGGGAGATTTTGGACACTACTTGGGGTGACGTCAGTAGATGCGTCAGATATTGCTGCGACGTGCAGTAGCAGAACTTCAATAAAGGTTTTTTTTTTTTTTTTTTTTTTTTTAAGACATGCAGTAGCGGTAGCTAACAGTTATGACCAATAGACAGCTTTCCTGCTACGAAGAAATAACATTATCGTGAAAACCTACACAACAACGCCACTAAGGCAAATGTTGGTACTTTAACGTTACTTACATTTATTTATACAAAAAGCTGCTTCGCCATTTTTCTTCTTCTGTGATCACAAAACACAGCCGCATTGCATTGTGGTATACGGGAGTAAAATGTAGGGTACATTGCTTGTACACTCACATTTACAGTGCATTGTGGGTATTTTATAGTGGGCGATGTAGTGGATGAAAAGTAGTGAACAGAATTCCAACAACACTACAAAATGGCATGCTCACTATATAGTGCACTACATCCGTGATAGGGAACGATTTTGAACACAGCTACAGATGCAGCAGGAGATATTCATCTCTGCTCCATGAACCAGACTGAAAATTGGGTTTTAGTCATTTTATGATAAACTACCCATTAGTTAATGATTCACTGATCATTAGGTAATCTATTTGATGTCACAGGTATGAAAAGTTTAGCTAATGTTTAGGTAATTATTAGTCCTCTATTCGTTCCTCATTAGTCCCTGAGTAGTTAAGCAAATTTGGTGGCCCCTATGGGGGATTATCACGCTTCCGTGTTCCGAACTTCCGGTTTGAAACACTTAGACGGCTCACTTCCAGCCCAGTTCAATGTCCCTGCTTTACTTCGTAAATAACGTGAATAAACGCCAACCCTACTTAAATTTTCACGGATTCCAGACTGAAGTGATACTAAGGAAGAAGTGGATCAAAGCGATTCTCCAGAGTGAAGGGCCGAACTTTATAATAAAACAACGTAGCATGTTTGTTTGTAGCCGGTGGGGCACAACACCGGCATGCTAGCATTAGCCAGCTAGCGTTTACCTACGTGCTTGACTTTGTGCGTCTTAAAACACACATACATCTGAAAATCGGGTCTGTACCCCCCGTTTCCAGTGGAACAACTGGGGACTGCCAAGAAAGGAGACGCTTTCAGATGCTTGTGTGTTTTCAGCCGCACAAAGTTAGGCACGTCATCAAGCTGGCTAATGCTAACCTGCTAACAGTAGTCCGCCAGCTACTACTCTGTTAAACTTTGTAAATCGGATAAACGCCAATGCCAAGTTTTCATTCCAGACTGAAGTGATGCTAAGGAAGAAGTGGATCAAAACGACCGATTCACCGCGGTGAAGGACCGAACTTTATAATAAAACGACACACGTTTGTTTGTAGCCGGCAGTCTGCACAGTCGTGTTAGTGAGGTCATGTGACCTATTTACCCCAAACCATGTCAGGAATATAGTACTACCCAACCTGGCCAAGATACACCAATTAATTTGTTATTTTAGGTTTTTATAGGTTTTTAATGTACTTTTTACTGTAAATATTAGCATTTTTGCTCAATACCTTTGAGGTCATGTGACTTATTGACCCCAAACCAGATCAGGATTACAGTACCAGCCAAGCTGGCCAAGATACACCAATTAGTTTTTGATTTCAGGTCTTAGTAGATTTTTAATGTATTTTTTACTGTAAATATTAGCATTTTTGCTCAATACCTTTGAGGTCATGTGACTTATTGACCCCAAACCAGGTCAGGATTATAGTACTACCCAACCTGGCCAAGATACACTAATTAGTTATTTTTATTTTAGGTCTTTATATATTTTTAATGTATTTTTTACTGTAAATATTAGCATTTTTGCTCAATACCTTTGAGGTCATGTGACTTATTGAACCCAAACCAGATCAGGATTATAGTACTATTCAGGCTGGCCAAGGTACACTAATTAGTTTTTGATTTTAGGTCTTTATATATTTTTAATGTATTTTTTACTGTAAATATTAGCATTTTTGCTCAATACCTTTGAGGTCATGTGACCTATTGACCCTAAACCATGTCAGGATTATAGTACTACCCAAGCTGGCCAAGATACACCAATTAGTTTTTGATTTTAGGTCTTTATATATTTTTAATGTATTTTTTACTGTAAATATTAGCATTTTTGCTCAATACCTTTGAGGTCATGTGACCTATTGACCCCAAACCATGTCAGGATTATAGTACTACCCAAGCTGGCCAAGATACACCAATTAGTTATTTTTATTTTAGGTCTAAATAGATTTTTAATATTTCTTTTTCTCTAAATGATTACTCATACACCAATTCTGATATATATACAGTTGTATATAAAATGTTGGGATGGAATTTTGCTGCACAAAACTATCTATTCAGAGAAAACAGAGAAACAACCTGTAGTTTCATGCTACGAAGTGGTTTCTGTGCATATACCGTAAAGCCTACGACAGAAGCGCACTCAAAATTTAAGAGCGGCTGGCTTGACTACGTGAAAACGAGAGGCGGCTGGCTTGACCGCAGTGTTTTTGGGTATTGTTTTTTTTTTTTCCTCAGGGAGCAGAAACTCCAGGTAATTCTAGGATATAACACACATATCCTGTTAGTTTTGTTTGAACAACTGTCATTAAGTTTGACTTGTTCTACATAACACAAATTGAGTTATTTTTCTAATTTTGCACAAGAAATGAATATTACATAATTTATTTTTCAGTTTTAATGTTGGTATTGATTTCGGTTATTGGCCACATGAGTTTTAAAATTTCAGCATATCGGATAGCAGCCAAAATTCCAATATCGTGTATCCCTAATAAATATGTTCCTCCAACCAGATAATCTAACTGATGTTTATTTTAGAAGAGCGTGAGCAGTGGTGTGACATGTCCTGAAAAGCCTGCAGCTCTCACGTCACATTAATCACAATATTCATGCGTGTGAATGCAACAGCCGAGTGAGTCATGAGCTATAAAACCACTGGAATCCTGACAGTATACCAAAATGAAGAAGTCTCCATGTCGGGTAGATGGACCGTTTCCCATCAACAGCTCCATCACCGCTGACAGAAGGTTAAGCCAAACGTGAAAACCTGCGTCACTTTGTTGAGACTTTGTTAAATCCAACTAAAAACAAGACGTGGTCAAAGTTAAACCATGAAATGATCCTGCGTTTGCTTGAAGGCTGAGCAGGACCTTCACATGCTCTGTTCCTCTGAAGTCATTCATGAATCACTCTCATTTCATCGCTGACCAGAGAATTCTTCTTTTATGTTGGTCAGAATGAGTCATGAAAATGTGGAGCTCTGGAAAGATGAAAACATTTCCCAACATGTTCACTTCGTCACAGCAGGATGAAAGTTGTCCGGTAAACATATCAGACCATTCTCCATCCTCCAGGCCTGGACTGTTCAGTATTCATGGCAGGTTTACTCCCTCAGCAACGCTGATACTTCCATCAGCTCCATGATGCTCAATGTGTTACCTGCTGCCCAGGCTGACCACAGCCCTCCATCAGTTCACTGCCTGCTGCTCCCAGAGATGCTCGGAGATGAAGAAGTGTCTTGTTGAAGCTAGGGACGGACATACTGATACCCTGGAGCCGATACTTCCATTCCAGCCAGTTAGTGATGAGCATACCGATACCCTGCAGCCGATACTTCCATTCCAACCAGTTAGGGATGAGCATACCGATACCCTGCAGCCGATACTTCCATTCCAGCCAGTTAGGGATGAGCATACCGATACCCTGCAGCCGATACTTCCATTCCAACCAGTTAGGGATGAGCATACCGATACCCTGGAGCCAATACTTCCATTCCAGACAGATAGGGATGAGCATACCGATACCCTGCAGCCGATACTTCCATTCCAACCAGTTAGGGATGAGCATACCGATACCCTGCAGCCGATACTTCCATTCCAACCAGTTAGGGATGAGCATACCGATACCCTGGAGCCGATACTTCCATTCCAGCCAGTTAGGGATGAGCATACCGATACCCTGCAGCCGATACTTCCATTCCAACCAGTTAGGGATGAGCATACCGATACCCTGCAGCCGATACTTCCATTCCAACCAGTTAGGGATGAGCATACCGATACCCTGCAGCCGATACTTCCATTCCAGCCAGTTAGGGATGAGCATACCGATACCCTGGAGCCGATACTTCCATTCCAGCCAGTTAGGGATGAGCATACCGATACCCTGCAGCCGATACTCCCATTCCAGCCAGATAGGGATGAGCATACCGATACCCTGGAGCCGATACTTCCATTCCAGACAGATATGGATGAGCATACCGATACAGAATTCTTAGAATTCTGAAATTAAAGTCAGAATTCTGAAATTAAAGTCTGAATTCTGAGATAAAGTCAGAATTCTGAGATTATAGTCGGAAATCTAATTTTTTTTAAACCAGAAATGTTTTTTCTTCAGTGCCGCTAATCCTGCTCGGTACACCGGCTTGTGTCCCCAAGAGGCTGCATTAGGCGTTGATAATAACCATAAATAAATCATTTCTATGTATATATCAATTTTGCAAACAAATTTGTATATCTGCAAACAAAAACAGTGATAATAATTATAATAATAACAAATTCATTGATCATTTATTTATATGATGTTTATCTGTTTTTTTTTTTTGTTTAAAAATCTTATCTTATCCAGTGTAAGTGAATAATTCCGCATTTACTTTCAAATATATAAATATTATAACTATATCTTATAGATATTTGTGACATTATCCGCGAGGACGTGATGTTTATATAAGCTGATGTTTTCCATATCAGTCTGTTGTACAAGCGTGACGAGGACAAACTCTTCTTAAGGTCGTCCGGCCTGAATCCGGACTTTCCAGTCCGGTCTCCCGTCGGCCGCAGCTGTGTCCTGACCCACATCTGGACCACCTTAAATTTCTGAACCACCTTAAATATTTTACAGTAACGCGCACACGCGCGGGGTCCGGTCGCGGGAGCGCGCGGTAACTCCGACAGGTCCGTCATCGCGACGAAAAAAAGTCTCTTTTCCGACTTTTTAACGGCTTAAAGTCGGTGTTTTGCGGGGAACTGATGGTGCGATCGACGCGGGGTGGGAAGCGTGGGCGTCTGTGGGACGTTTAAGGACAGACTGGCTGGTTTTGGAGGGAAAACAGAGACGCAGAAGCGGCGTTAAGGCGTCCTTGACGGGAAGCAGCGGAGTCTGGGGATTTCTCAGCCTCGTTTTCAGGATTATCCGCAGTTTTTCGGGTAATGTGAGTATCTGGAGCAGGTCCGGACTTGCTGAGGGGGACGTGAACCTGGTGAGAAGTCGTGTTCTGGACGTCGACATGTTGCCAAGCTCGACCATGTACGCGGTGAAGAAACGGAAGAAACCCGTCCAGAAAACGTAAGTGGACCGAACACGGTGTAGAGACGACATGTGTGATCCCTGTACCACAGGTACTTCCCTGTCTCTCCCGGGGACAGCTTTTTGTACTTTATGAAGCATTTCCGTAAAAGGCTGCAACTTTGGAGGCTGGGTTCTGGTTCTGGTTGCATGTTGGATCTCTACCGCAGCCTTTCCCAAACTGAGGGTCCCGACCCCCGTGGGGGGTCCCAGGATCATTTCAGGAGCCCCAGATCTGTGTGTCAGGATTAACCTGCCAATACAGGGATATAATCTGTGAAACTAACACGTTAATCTGCTTAAACTTAATTTGTTAAGTCTGCTAAAACTAAATTAATCTGAAGCCACTTTTAATGTGGTTTTATCTCGGGGAGAGTAACGGATTTTGGGCTTTGATATAGCAGTGAACCAAATCCACTAAAACACCAGACCTCCTTTATTTATTACGTTTCTGATATCAGGGTTCTTGCAGGGTCTAAAAATGTTAAAATTAATTTAAAGTTAAAATTTAAGGCCTTAAAATGACAATTTGTTCATCCAAGATCATAATTTGATCTGGTCAAGTCTTAATTTCTCACTTTTATTCATTTCTGAGAAGCATTGGCCACATAGAATACACTTGGGCTGGGGAAAAATATCTATACCCTGAAATATCGTGATATTTCCATATGCAGATTTCACATTGATATTTAAAGACACAATCTTGATCTATTTTACTAGGTCAGTCATCATCAGTCATTTTCTGTACCGCTTATCCAGTTCAGGGTCTCGGGGGTTGCTGGAGTCTATCCCAGCTATTATCAGGCGAGAGGCGGGGTACACCCTGGACAGGTCGCCAGTCTGTCCAGGGATAAATGATATTACTAGGGATTTTACTAGGGATAAATGATATTAGAATTTTGGCCGATATCCAGTATGCCAATAGCTGATAACGATACCGATATTAAAGCTGAAAAAAATAAGCATTTATTGCAAATATTAGTTTTGCTATCCATTTCTGACACTGACAAATAGGTGTGGGAAAAAATATCGATACACTGAAATATTGCTATATTCATATGTCCATATCAAATCGATATTTAAAAATGTTGTATCAAACTATTTTACTTACATAATCTTGCAAGATTTCATCATTCTGTTACAAAATCTTACCATATTTTGTGAATTCTCACAAGATTTTGTAACAGAACAATGAAATATTGTGAGATTTTGTAAGTAAAATAGATGAGTACTGCGTTTTTAAATGTCAGAGTGGTGCACATATGGAGGCTGCCATATTTGTTCCACCATTTTTTACTACGGTGTCCCTGAATGGACAAAACAATGTGTGTGAAGTAAGAACCCTCTGAACTTTCAAACTGCTGTAGCAGCTTTGTTTAATGGGAGTAAGAGACTGTTTAGGATCAGTTATGCCTTAAAAGACATAAAAGTAGTTCCTCATAGTCCAGTCATAGCTACACCTGAGATACTGGATCCACTCACAGATGAAAACATCTTTGTCTGGCAGAATTTTGGCCACCAACAGCCACCACACACTCACAGGGTATGGTGCTGGAATATGAAGCCATTTGAAAAAAAACATCTTTTCTTTCAAATACCAATCTATACTACTAGATGTCAGTAATTCTTACATACTGTATCTTTAAATTAAATGTTTCTTTCCACATTCTTCACAGAGACATTAAAGTGCATGTTTCATGGCTCACAGGCTCAGAGAAGCTTTTATAAAGCATTTATAAAGCTGCTTACGCACAAAACAGGGCCTGAAAATGGCGTAAGTCATTTTCCACGCAAAGTTTCAGATTTATAAAAACAAACCTGACGGGAAAATGTGCGCACCTGTACGCAAACTCTGAACCTGCGCACGAACATTTTGGAGACAGGAAACTGGCGGCACCGCTGGTAAGATGATGAGCTGAAGCCACGATCATGCATTTAACCATCATATCAGACTGGAGACCATCGTAAACCCCCGTCTGTTCCTGGATTGAGCTGTACGATCCATCAGCCTCATTTCAGAGCTACAGTAGCTGCAGCTTCAGTTATATAGGATGACAGTTATTGGTAGGTTACCTGTAACCAGGTGTGGAGGCTGATTGTAATTACTGAGGAAACGGTGACACTCGTACATAATGCTTCACATGGACGCGCTGCACTGCTGGAAGATCATGGAAAGAAGAGGATAAAGATGGAGAGAGTTTTTAGAAACCACCAATATTCCTCCATGATTACTGACTGATGCCGATAGATTCCCCTGAGCAACCTTCCCGAACTGGGGATTCTTAGATCATTCAGAGGGTCGCCAGACGATTGTAATCGCTGTAAACTAAATACATTTAGAATTTTTAGGGTTGTCAAAATAAATCTGTTAATGCAGGAGATTAATCTGTAGGAATATAAACGCATTCATTTTCTAATAAATAAATTAGAGCCTAACTCAGAATAAAAATTGCAATTTAGCAATATCTTGCAAAAGCCCTTCTCATATCTTGGTCAGCTAAGTTTTTTTTATTATTATCATGTTTTCTTACAGTTGTGTACATATGTATGATTATTGTTGCACTTTTACTTTTTATATTATTGTTATGTTAGATAGATGTTATACTGTAAAAAAAAAAAACAGTATTACAAACATTGAATTTCCCTTCTGGGATTAATAAAGTATTTTTCATTTCATTTCATTAATAATCCCCCCCCCGTTATCCCCCTAATTCATGAAGATTCTGACAGTTTTCCAGCCTCACATGTAGATGCTGCAGGATGATCTGAAATGTCGCACAATGAAGAGCTCAGCTGTTGTGGGGGTCAGGAACAACAACGTCTGGTATCTGGGGGGGGGGGGTCAGGAACAACGTCTGGTATCTGGGGGGGTCATAGCTCAGAAAGTTTGGGAACTCCTGGATCTGTGTGTTAAACTGGACTCGACCAACCCGCCGAATCCGTTTAATCCCAGTGCGCAGTTGTTGACCACAACGCGCTCCGGTGTGCAGCAGCCGTTGTGTTCATTCACCGCTGCAGCAACGTGATGTCACTTCTGTTTATCTGCGATTCCACTGTGACGTCCAAATATAACGTTCTTTCAACGTTTCACCACCAACAAGCTCCTCCACTTCATTCTCCATCAAACTGTGTTTTCTCGTCTTCTCAGTCGCCACGATCAAGTTTAAATGCCTCAGATCAGCTTATTTATATGCAGAAATATCCATGAGGTGCTTTGCATTGACCCTTCATGGTAGAAAGTGGGTGTGTAGGGGGGGGCGGGATATGAGCCAAATTCACCTGCGCAAACTTCCAATGAGAGTGTGATTTATAAAGGGGAAACTGCTTGGATTTTTGCGTACGCCCGGTTTTATAAATCTGAATATTTTTCGGCGTAAGCAAACTTTGGGTTTTTGGCGCACGTACACTTTTAGTAAAGATCCTGCGCACAGTTTTATAAATGACACCCCCGATCTCTCAGTTGTGTAGGTATGCTCAGCTCTTGCCACGTATCGTTAAATCATGCAAGACTACAGTCACTTCACCGGAATAGGAAGCTTATAAAAGATATGGATCTTTAATTTTATGAATCAATCTTGCATAAATTATGCTTGAATAGATTGAAATTGATTATTGGATACTACTACTACTACTACTACAAGACGTGGCAGATGTGAGGCAGTGATCAGGAGGCCCGATCGTTTGCTCAGGGCCAGAATGAAGGACTAGCAGAGACATTCAGACGCAGGAGGAAAACGTGGGACTTCTGAGTTGCAGCTTCAGTAAGTGCAGGTAAGAGTTGCAGTAAATGTGGAAGCTGAGTAAAAATCCAGTTTTCACACACACTGGGACTACAGCTGGGTTCAGAGATGCAGCATATCATCGGCCCCCTATCAGTATCGGCCTATGTCGGCCTTAAAACTGAGTATCGGACATTAGCCACCCCACTGATATTCAAAGGAGAACTCAGTAACTTTTTCACCTTCATAAATGCTTTTCAGAATCCCTGTGGGGCTAAACAAAGTGTTTACCGAGCGATTCGATGTTTCCCCCCCTCCCGCCGGTGTCCCTGGCCTGTGAACAGCTGCCTGAGCCGACCCAACACAGAACTTGCAACAACAGAAACTGCTGTATGGCACTCAGGTCCCCTATGTACCGAGCTGCTTCCAGCGCTGATCTGAACCAGACTAACATTTCTTTATCTTCCACCACCTAAACACGGCTCCTGGCTCTCATCACCAACTCTTTGCTGAACCAGAGCGAAGAACCGATTCACAAAGCTTGCGCTGCCTGGGCGCCGGGTGACGCATCACTGCTTCAGGCTCAATAATCACTTGTCACGTCCGCAAAAAGTAAATAAAAGTTCATATTCTTACCTGCTACTCGCCAACACCAGAGAAAAATATAATCCACGGCATATTTACCCGCAAAACGCGAGTAAAACTTCCTATTGCAGGAGAGACAGGACTCTGCTTTGAGCAGAGGGAGACGAGCTGCTGCTACCAACGTAGCAAAGTAGCATCAACAAGCTAGTAAACGCTTAGAAATATATCCAGCGATCAAAATAGAGGAAAGACGGGTAGTGAAGAATAGAGCCCTATGAAATCCGTTTTATTTTTTCTAAAATTCTGTTTTAATTTTTCTGTTTTTGGTGTTTTTCCGTTTTTAATTGATAAGAATTCCGTTTTTATCAATTTTACACAAATTTAACACCAATACAGTGTATGAAATAATCAAATTTAGCCATTTAATGCCGTTATAATTACGAACTTGAATGCTTTCACGCTTTTAAACATGAAAACCCGTTTAACTTGCTCCTTCTGAAATACGGAGGGTTTCCCCTTGTTTACTTACACATGCTGACTTGCTAGCGTTGCGTTCCCCCCAGTCGGCTGTGCTTTCTCATCACAGAAACAATACGAAGAGAAGAGCGAATCGGGAACAGCCTCGCACTTCTACGTCACATTGCAAATAGCGTATCCCACGTGGGGTTTCTATCTGTCCATTGGAAGGCAGGTAACCCTCCACTACACACTAGAAGTAAAGACGGCACGACCGTAGCTTCGGAGTTGAGAAGCTAATTAGCTAACTGTTTGTTAGCATGGCGGAACAAACTTGTTTGTCGGCTCTATTTCCTGTCTGTAACAAAATAAGAGCGGAGGGCGGAGCTTCCTTCATACACTGATGGGAGGCAGCCAATCAGACGGAAACTCATGAGAAGGACCCGGAAAAGCTGCCGTTGGACCACAAGCCTCTCTTCTAGTATACAAATACAGCTGGATACAAAGATACCAGAAGGTTTTTTTAAACAGAAACGATGCAGAATGCATTCAATAATAATGGAGAACACAGAAATATTAATGAAATCACCATGGAAGTACAACTTTAAGGCAAAAACATGGCACAAGTTTAAACAAACAAAAAAAAAGAAAATGCTAATAGTAAATTATGAATAATTCAGAACAGTACTAATTTACAGATAGTGGTCCACACCATAGACCATAAGAAACATATGTCCGGGTTAGATCACTGGACACAGTCATGGGGAAACGTCTCTGTCCTGTATTCTGCTGTTTGAAACCGCGTCCATCCAGAGCAGAGCGGATGGAAGGAAGTCAGGCAACAGAAAGCAAAGTCGATCCGGCCAATGTTTAAAATAAAACACTCTGTGCAGACTCTGGATCACGTTTCACTCTGATACATCAGCGTTACGTCCAAACCTGCGGCACCAAGCCGTCAGCTGAGAGAATCTCACTTTACACTATGTGACACCTGGATGACGAGACGTTCACGGGCTGTAGTTTAATTCACCATTAGATGCACAATAACCAAGTGATCAAACAAAGAGCAAACGTGTGGTACGCAGGTCGGTCTGGCTAAACAACCAGGAGGAAAGCTGGCGAAGCCGCCCCGCGGGGCTTCCTCGTGGAGCGGGGGGGGAGCACGCGGGGGGTGGGTGCGCTATGTAGCCCAGTGACACAACCCCCCCCCCCCTTTGGAGCATTTTTCCAGGCAAAACTTTCCCTTTTTATTAAGAACAAAACACATTTTCGGCAATCGTTGCTCATTTCGGTGACATTCTGCGTTTATAATAAATTCCGTTTTTAATGTTCAGTTCCGTGATTCTGTCCATGATTCTGTGATGGCAGATTTCATAGGGCTCTAGAAGAATTCTGTGTGCTGTGGGGGTGTAAGGGGGTACAAACTTTACGACAGTGAAAGGACGCCAGTAAGGGGAGCCCCCGAGCTGAAGTTACTGAGTTCTGCTTTAACCGATAATTATTCGATCAGCCCGCTGTTTCTAAAGTCCAAAAAAACAAAAACTACTTCTTCAAAAACTTCTTTTCTACAGACTTTTAAACTTCTAAAGACAAGGCGTGTGAAAAAATATTGATACTAAAATATCACGATATTTTTTTTATATGGTAATATCATATTGACATTTAACTAACTGGCTACCATTTACGTGTAAACACGTTAATTCAAATCCAAATGTTAACTACTAATCACGTGTTTACACGTTAATTGAAGTGGATGGGTAGAAGGAGGGAGGAAGGGTAGAAAGACAGACGTTTCTGCCAAATGTGATGTTGTGAAACAAACTTGTTAGCTAGTGAATAATTATTTAGCCACCAAAACTCTTTTCTCAGAGCTGTTTTTGTTGTTTCATAGAAGTAAACAGCTGTTCAGAGGGCTGAAATGAAGGTATCACAAAAGTAGAAAAATCTTGAAATGCATTGCAGCACTTAAAGTTTGTTTTCTCACCTTTTTGGACAAAAGCAGGCATTTTTGATGCAACATACCTGTGTTCTACTGCAGATGACTAAAGAATGTAATAAGCTAGAAAATTTTATAGATGTTTTTTTCCTGATAAAAGAAGAGAGTCTGTTGGTTATTAGCCACATGAGCCTTAAAGACACACAACGGAACTTTCAGCAGTTTTCTCAGTGACGCGCCCCCTATCGGCGGCTAAACTAGCATCCATCTTGTTCGTACCTGTACTGTAAGCTCACTCCAGCCAATAAAAGCCGTTTTATAGCGTGGTGTTTTTAATTTTTTTACAGTCTTATTCTTGACTTGTTCTTGTTCTGTCCCTTCCTCTGTTTCTTTTCCTCTCTTCCTCCGGTGATGTTTCCTTGCGTTTCTTTACCGAATTCGACATCTTTCTTGTATAGATATGCTCTCTCCCCCCCCACCAATTTTTTTTTATATTAATTTTTATTTAATTAAAGTATTTAGTTAAGGAAAGAAAAAAGAAAAGAAAAAGAAAGAAAGAACCATTTATTTTATTTATTTATCTGAAAGAAAAAATAAATTAATTAATTATTTATTTTTTTTATTATTTTGGTAAAAACTGATGGGCGTTCAAAACACCCGCGATGAAAGAGAGTAAAGGAAAAAAAAAGGAAAAAGACAAATTGATGCCTGGTATTACATCCGGTTGCTAGTGAGTGACGCGGTGCTGCAAGCCAAATAGTCGGCTGCAACGTCACGGTCGCGTCCCTTGGAGCATGGGGAATCTTCCATAGTGCGTGTTTCTGAGCCCCGGTTCGACGCCTCTGGGCAAGTGACAGCTCTGAAATGATAGCACTTAATGAATGTTGGTGTGACATCAAAACGAGTCAGAAACACAGATTTTTAAGGTTTAAAAGTTACGTTGTGTATCTTTAAAATATTGGCATATCGGATATCGTCCAAATTCCAATATCGTGCATCCCTAAAGAGCTTCTAATCCTCTGAGGTGGCAGTGAAGGGGCAAATGGGTTCAGTAGGATCTTCAGGCGGGTTCTTGGTGGTTCTGGTTGTTCCAGAACAGGTCAGTTAGAGCATGAAGTCTCTATACGGAGCCTCTGGCCAGACACCGGGACCAGAACTGAGTCAGAACCCTGGTGTGTGTGTGTGTGTGTGTGTGAAGCAGGACCGGAACCGAATCAGAACCCTGGTTTGTGTGTGTGTGTGTGTGTGTGTGTGTGTGTGTGTGCGTATTTGCAACATTGTGGGGACTGTGTTCTGGATTTTTACCATCACTGTGGGGACGTCTTGCCCTCGTGGGGACATTTTCCTGGTCCCCATGGGGATGAACCTCGTTTTGAGGGTCAAGATTAGGTTTTAGAGATTAAGTTCCAATTAGGTTTAGGTTAGGATTAGGACAAGGGTTAGGTTTAGGCAATCAGTTCTGGGTGTTAGGTTTAGGGTAAGGGGCTAGGGAATGCATTATTTCAATGGAAAGACCCCATGAGGAATGAAAACTGTGTGTGTGTGTGTGTGTGTGTGTGTGTGACAGCAGGACCAGAACTGAGTCAGAACCCTGGTTTGTGTGTGTGTGTGTGTGTGTGTGTGTGTGACAGCAGGACCAGAACCGAATCAGAACCCTGGTTTGTATATATGTGTGTGTGTGTGTGTGTGTGTGACAGCAGGACCAGAACCGAATCAGAACCCTGGTTTGTATATATGTGTGTGTGTGTGCGCGCGCGCGCGTGCGGCGTGTGTGTGTGTGTGTGTGTGTGTGCGCGTGTGTGTGCTACCTGCATTAATCATAATCAGGACGAGCAGCCAGAACGCTCTCACGCAATGTTTCCATGAGGGAGGAGGAGGAGGAGTAACCCGAGACGCTTTGTGTTTCCTCTCCTCCTCCTCCTCCTCCTCCTCCAGCCACAACTTCTTTCCTCTCTCTCCTTCTCTGTGATTTGGGCTGGTTTCCTCCACTCACATTAACATAGTTGTGTGCACGCCAGCGTTACGTAAGTGCTGAGTTCGAGGATCAGCGGCTCTCACAGTTTCTCCTCTTGTCTTTCTTCTGTGAGGAAATGCTGCAGACTGAGTGGGTGATGAGTGAGAGTGTTAAAGACGCACCGTTGGGTTGTGCAGTTTATCCAAATTTGATTGTGATTTCATTTTCTGCAACAAATGATCTCCATACTCATATAATCCAGTTGAAACAATTTCTGAAAGTTATTCTGAAGTTAAAATCCATTTCAGTGGCTTCCACCCAGGCAGTTTGTTGGGTGTAGGGATGTACAATATTGGAATTTTGGCCGATATCCGATATTTTAAAACTCGTGGACGATAACAGATATTGATACCGATATGAAAGCTGAAAATAATAAATGATGTAATATTCATTCCTTGTGCAATATTATTTATTGACTTAAAAACGTGTTTAATAAACCACCGAAACTCGACCTCAAATATAACTTACAAAAAACAACTAGAAATAAATTAGAAACAAGGAAAGGAATAAAATAATTATAATAAGATAATAATAGCAATAAAAATGAATAGCTAGTCTCCATGCATTTGCTTCCTATAACTCCAGTCTCTCCACTTCAGGATTCTCCTGGCTTCACTGATGAACCAACAATAACACGTAGCATTTACATACACGACATTATTCGTTTTTCTTTGATTACAGTGTTTTTATGATCATGAGAAAGAAAAATTTAAATCACGATCAAAATTATATTAATTGTCCAGCCCTAAATACTAGAAACCTTGGAAAGAAATGCTAAATGAATGCGTTCAGCTGCAGAGGAAAGTTCAACACAGAGTTTGAGACATGAGGATCATGATGTCATGAATCAGAAACATGTTTGAAAAGCCAGAAGAAGAAGAGCTCGTCCTTCCTGGTGCTGCTGTATGATGATGAGGACCGGACTCGGGTGCAGGATGGTGGTTCTGCAGGACCGGACTCGGGTGCAGGATGGTGGTTCTGCAGGACCGGACTCGGGTGCAGGATGGTGGTTCTGCAGGACCGGACTCGGGTGCAGGATGGTGGTTCTGCAGGACCGGACTCGGGTGCAGGATGGTGGTTCTGCAGGACCGGACTCTGGTGCAGGATGGTGGTTCTGCAGGACTGGACTTGGGTGCAGGATGGTGGTTCTGCAGGACCGGACTTGGCTGCAGGATGGTGGTTCTGCAGGACCGGACTCGGGTGCAGGATGGTGGTTCTGCAGGACCGGACTCGGGTGCAGGATGGTGGTTCTGCAGGACTGGACTCGGCTGCAGGATGGTGGTTCTGCAGGACCGGACTCGGGTGCAGGATGGTGGTTCTGCAGGACCGGACTTGGCAGCAGGATGGTGGTTCTGCAGGACCGGACTTGGCTGCAGGATGGTGGTTCTGCAGGACCGGACTCGGGTGCAGGATGGTGGTTCTGCAGGACCGGACTCGGGTGCAGGATGGTGGTTCTGCAGGACCGGACTCGGGTGCAGGATGGTGGTTCTGCAGGACCGGACTCGGGTGCAGGATGGTGGTTCTGCAGGACCGGACTCGGGTGCAGGATGGTGGTTCTGCAGGACCGGACTCTTGTGGTTCTGCAGGATGGTGGGTTCTGCAGGACCGGACTGGTGGATGGGGTTCTGCGCCGACTCGGGTGCAGGATGGTGGTTCTGCAGGACCGGACTTGGCTGCAGGATGGTGGTTCTGCAGGACCGGACTCGGGTGCAGGATGGTGGTTCTGCAGGACCGGACTCGGGTGCAGGATGGTGGTTCTGCAGGACCGGACTCAATGGTTGTGATGGTTTCTGCAGGACTGGACTCGGCTGCAGGATGGTGGTTCTGCAGGACCGGACTTGGCTGCAGGATGGTGGTTCTGCAGGACCGGACTTGGCTGCAGGATGGTGGTTCTGCAGGACCGGACTTGGCTGCAGGATGGTGGTTCTGCAGGACCGGACTTGGCTGCAGGATGGTGGTTCTGCAGGACCGGACTCGGGTGCAGGATGGTGGTTCTGCAGGACTGGACTCGGGTGCAGGATGGTGGTTCTGCAGGACCGGACTCGGGTGCAGGATGGTGGTTCTGCAGGACCGGACTCGGGTGCAGGATGGTGGTTCTGCAGGACCGGACTCGGCTGCAGGATGGTGGTTCTGCAGGACCGGACTCGGGTGCAGGATGGTGGTTCTGCAGGACCGGACTCGGCTGCAGGATGGTGGTTCTGCAGGACCGGACTTTGGTGCAGGATGGTGGTTCTGCAGGACCGGACTCGGGTGCAGGATGGTGGTTCTGCAGGACTGGACTCGGGTGCAGGATGGTGGTTCTGCAGGACCGGACTCGGGTGCAGGATGGTGGTTCTGCAGGACTGGACTCGGCTGCAGGATGGTGGTTCTGCAGGACTGGATTTGGGTGCAGGATGGTGGTTCTGCAGGACCGGACTCGGGTGCAGGATGGTGGTTCTGCAGGACCGGACTCGGCTGCAGGATGGTGGTTCTGCAGGACTGGATTTGGGTGCAGGATGGTGGTTCTGCAGGACCGGACTCGGGTGCAGGATGGTGGTTCTGCAGGACCGGACTCGGCTGCAGGATGGTGGTTCTGCAGGACCGGACTTGGCTGCAGGATGGTGGTTCTGCAGGACCGGACTCGGGTGCAGGATGGTGGTTCTGCAGGACCGGACTTGGGTGCAGGATGGTGGTTCTGCAGGACCGGACTTTGGGTGCAGGATGGTGGTTCTGGAGCAGTGATCCCCAACCCCCGGGCCCTGGCACGGTACCAGTCCGTGTGTCATTTGGTACCGGCCGCACATGAGGAATAATTAACTTCCATTGTTTCCGTTTATTCTCCACATCTGAATGGTGTTTTATTTTGAAAAATGAGCGGATTCTCTCCATAACATCCGTCTATGACTCATTATTGACATCGGCATCGACACCACAGGTCGCGTGATACCTCCCGCTAAATTAAACCCCCAAGCTAGCAAAAATGAGCAAAAAACAAACTTCTTTAGAAAGTTTTTCTGGGAGGGGGAAATGGTCAAGTGAAGGGACAGAAGAGCCTGCGACTACTAAAGGAAAGAAAGCTGCCTTTAACAGACAATATCAGGAATCTTTCTTGAAATATGGATTTATCGCGGCGGATGATTCCCCCGCACCAAGCCCGCTGTGCATAAATATGTGGAGACTGGCTCTCTGATGAGGCGATGAAGCCTTCAAAACTGCTTCGCCACTTGGAGACCAAGCATCGTACGTTGGGAGACAAGCCTTTGGAGTATTTTGAAAGGAAAAAACGTGAACATAAAGGACAGAGACGGTTATTTAGGGCCACTACGTCGACAAATGCAAGTGCACTGAGGGCATCATATTTGGTGGCTAACTAGGCTTTACACGGTCAGGATTTTTGAGACCGATCAGAGAGTTTTAAAAAAACGATCACCGATCCAATCATGTGAGGAAGCAAATATATCTATTTAAATAGCTCGTTTACCTGTATTTATACAGCTTACTGAGTATCATAAAAAGGATTTTTGTTTCCATTTTTTGTCCTGAACTGAGATGAAAAGGTTAAACATCAATAACCTCTAATGAGCATTCAGGTTTAATCAGGACAAACAAAATAATCTGAGCCAGTGGCACAAATAACAGCCCAACTTAAACTGTCAGAACTGAATTTATCTACAGTCACAGCCAAATGAAGGCAGTGATGCTGCTTCAGAAGTTGGGGCTCACATCTAATGACGTCAAACTCATCGAGTGACTGTTTCCTCAGAAGAACCTCGACGTGAGAACAAACAACCCGCTTTAGCTCATGTAGTCCGGTATCACCACAGTAGGCTGGAATATATTTGCTGTGGACAGTTTTTTTTATATATTTTTTTCTAATTTCTCATTTCCTAATGTTTTATTTATTAAATGAAAAGAAGGGGGCCACGGCTAATTAATTACAATATACTTTTTTTTTTAAAAAATATATAAATATTATATATTATTATATTATAAGAAATTATCACAATTTTCAAAGAAAATATAAGTAAAATTCTTTTATGTTTTTTTTAATACTCCTTCATATTTTCTTTTTTTTCTTTCTATCTTCGTCTTATTAGAATTTTTTTTTTCCTTTTTTTCCAATTATTACTAATTACAAAATAGTTCAAATTGATTTAGATCCATTATTTTATGTCACCACACCACCCCTCACCTCCTCCCCCCCCACCCCCTCAGCCTGCCTCTCTCCCCTCTCCCTCCCGCCTCACCTGCTTGCTATGTCATCCCTCCCATCTCCCCCGCCTTTTTCTCTCTCTTCCCCCTCCCTCCCCCCTCCCATATATATTTTTTTTCTTTAAATTAGTTAGCTATTCCTTCCCTTCCTCTTTCTTACTTGAATTAGTTATCCTCTCTTACTCTGCCTCCCCACCGATCCTTTTGCTTTTTTTCTTTTTGATTTCGTTTCTTTCGCCGATTACGTTCCCTCAACCGTTTCGTCCCCCCCTACTGTGGACACATGCGTCAGCGTCAGGAGCGGTTGTGTTCATACCAAGCGGCAACCTCCGGTGGCCAGCAGTGATGCAAGCCGGAAATGGACATTTTCTGTAATATTCCCTTCATCCACTAGGGGCTGGCTCCAAGAGCGAGCAAATCCCCATAGACTCCCATGTTAAAAACGCCAACTTCACAGCAGAAATAAACAGGTTTACAGCCTGGTTCAAAAATTCATTTTAGGTTTATTAGGTCAAGTTTACCTTCATGTCAACTGTGAGGGGGGTGAATTTTTTTATAACTCATTCGTTTAGATGTTATTTATTCTTCAAATTACACATAATTAAGGGCGTGTCCTTATGACAGACCGGAAGCTCCGCCTGCCGACCGGAGGCTCCTAGTTAGCTCCTTCTTTGCTCTTAATAAGGTCTCAGTTTGTTACAGAGTCGCACAACGGCGGTGTTTAGTCAGCGAATTGCAAGTCTAAGCATGTCTTACCTTAACCATGCCGCTTAGGGGGCTTATCTTTGTTAGCTCCTCTTAGTTTCCTGTTAGCTCAGTTAGCGTTTAGCCCACAGTACGTCAGCTGTCAATCATTTGCCCCGCGGCCGCGCTGTGCCCATTTTAGTATTTTCCTGGAGTGACGACGTACGTGACACGGCAAGATGGCGACGGTAAGACACGCCCACCTGGCTTCACATTTCTCTGTTCAGAAGAGACCGGAAGCTACGTCCAGTAATTATATACAGTCTATGGGGTAGATTAATTGACGATTAAAATATTTATTACTTGAAACTCTAGTTCTGGAGGACTCGGGTGCAGGATGGTGGTTCTGCAGGACCGGACCTGGTTTTGGTTTCTCTTCATGGGTTTAAAGGGGAAGGTCAGAATTTTTGACATAGGGCTTCATTTACAAGTGAGCCAGAATGCTACTTATCACTGGAGACGGTTTCAACATATTTCATCCCGTTCTTCTAGTTCCAGGAGGTTGCTGATGCTAATGCTAGTGGGAGTCAATAGGAATCTGCTAGCCTGTCATTAAAACCAATCTGATCTGCTCCACAGAACATCCGAGACAAATCAGCCGGCCTATCTGTGTAAATGCCGTGTTAAACTAGAAAACTTGAGTTAAAAAAGTAAAACTAGCCTTGTATGACAAATTTTGCATTACGTATTGAGGAACTAGTTTCTTACCAGCTTACTACCTTTGCCAGTGTATTTCGGTTCATAAAGACATGGTGACAGTTAGTTTGATGAAAAAAAGTTTGAAATCATCTTCAAAATGCGACATATCCTCGTGCCTTTCAGACGTGGCCGTATTTTAGACTTTATATTTGTGTAATCAGATTCCTTCATGCATGTAGCAGCAGATGACATCACTGCTGCCAAATACAGGAAGTAAAACTTTGTAAAGTGTCTCAGCAGCAACAATCAAAATGCAACGAAATGCAGGTTAGTTTTATTTGTAATATTATTCTATCAACACAGCGTTTACACAGATAGTCTGAGTTTATAAATGATTTGCCTCGGATGTTCTGTGGAGTGGATAAGATTGTTATTAATGACAGGCTAGCAGATTCCTATTGACTTGCACTAGCATTAGCATTAGCATTGGCGACCCACTGGAACTTGAATAACGGAATGAAATATGTTGAAACTGTCTCCAGTGATCAGCAGCATTCGGGCTCACTTGAAAATGAGGCCCTATGTCAAAAATCCTGAACTTCCCCTTTAAGGGTTCTACATGAGGATGTTTTGATGAAAACGTCTGGAGGACGGAGGAATGAAGCCGGGGTGCATCACTATTACATCATCACAGGATTGCAGTTGTATTTCACAACCATCTTTACCCGCCTCTGGAGGAATTCAGCAGCCTCCCATTGCTGCTCTTCTTTCCCAGTGTGCCTTGAACTTCTCATGGTCAGGAACTGAATGTTTTTCTTTAGCTGTGTTTGAAATCATCCACTCATCCACTAGCTCCCTGTTCCCTACATAGTGTATATGATGTAGTCCACTATATCATGTACACTATGTATGGAATGATGGGGGAGATTTCAGACACTACATGGGGTAACGTCAGTAGATGCCAAGTTTAGCTGTGATCTGCAGTAGCTAACAGTTATGAACAATAGACAATTTCCTGCTACAAAGAAATGCCATTATTAACAGCTGCACAACAATACCACTAAAGCATTTATACACGAAAGAGCGGTTGTGCTCCTCTCCCAGTTCCCGCAGCTGCTGCGCCATTATTCTTCTTCTGCAATCACAAAACACGGCCGTATTGCATTGTGGTATACGGGAGTACACTTACTTTCACAGTGCATTGGGAGTATTTTGTAGTGGACGATGTAGTGGATGAAAAGTAGTGAACAGAATTCGAACAACACTACAAAGTGCACTATATAGTGCACTACATCTGTGATAGAGAGCATTTTCGAACACAGCTTTGTTTCAGTCTTTCTTGTAGAGAAAGAGACTGTCTCTTGACAGGACTGTAAATAAAGTTTACATGATAGAAAAACGGTCTAGCTCGTCTCTGAGATCGGGTCACAGCCCCGCCCAGACCTCCCTCTCCTCACCCACGTACCCCGGCTCCTTCAAGGGGATCCTGGGGTGTTTCCAGGGATGTGCCATGCTGCAAGATCTGGTATCGATGTGATAAAGAGCTGGTATCATCAGTACTGATACTGATACTTTCCAACAGGGCTGTCAAATGAACAGATTTATGCAGAGAGATCATTCTGTGGAATCTAGACACTATTTTAACTCTTCAGTGCATGAACACACAATATTATCTATCCCATGATAATCTGAAATTAAGCTGATTTTTGGCATATAGATACCTGGTCACTATGGTGACCCGGAAAACCACATGTCCTCCTGATTTATGACATGTCCATAATAGGGCTGGGCGATAATTCTATAACGATATATATCTATTGAAAAGGCGTTCTTGCGATAGATAAAAGAAAGCCTCGATAGGAGGTTCAGTAGAGAAAAAATCTGTCTTCGTTTTTCATTCCAGCCTATCATGTAGCTTAAAACTACAGTCATTACTCCCTCCCAACCAATCACAAACAGACCCAGGCAGGCACGCTCACATCCAAGTCCCGCCCCCTCTCAAACCACAACACAAGCACGTGAAGAAGTGCCACTGCATGGACAGAGCAAAGCCTCTGATATGACAGAGGAGGAAATCTCCCGCGCTCCTCCATCACTGACTGGCGGCCGCCACAGCTGTTTTCATCATCACCACCTGAAATGATTTAACACGTCTGAAATGACGCTGCAGCAGCAGGTGATGATGTCATCTGCTGTGCACCTGCACAGCAGCAGAGCGACGGGGGGCAGAGGCGGAGCGGCAGGAGTGCTACCCGGAGGGACAAAAGTAACGGCTTTTAATGGTGTCCATCATATTCAGCCGCAGCTGCAACCAGCTGATGCACAGCGGTGAAAAGCGCCGCCTGACTTCACACAATCAAAGAAAAAGGATTTTAGGAGGTAAAAGCTCAAATGTGTTCCAAACCGTCTTCTTTTATCCATCAGCTGATGGGTCATAAGTGTCGGACTTCGCGCTGCAGTGAAGACGAACACGATGCGAACTGAAAATGAAAAATCTCTATTAACAGCAGCGATCTCCGTCAGATTGGCATAGAAAGGCCCCAGAACAGAAGCAGGAGGAAAGTTCCTGCTGCTGCTTCAGACCTGAAACTGACCATCAGTTCTCCTGATGAAGAGAATCAGAGGAGAAATCACTTGATCCAGCGCTCTGGTTACTCACCTGAAAACGCAAAACTCTCTTCTTTGCATTTTTGGGAAAAAAAAAAAAAAAGAGAGAGAGAGAGAGAGAGAGAGATCCCCTTTCGCGCAACAACGGAGGTGTGTAAGGTGTCCCGCGAAACTTTTCATCCTCACATCCAGATGTGAAACCTCCTGAAAAAAGCAGAAAAACAGCAGAAGCGCGCGTGTCCGCGTGTACGGAGGAACTGATTATGGCATCTATGATCTCTGCGTCCTCCCCAGCAGCAAAAATGTCCTACAGAACCGGACCCGCCGGGTCTGACAGCGCACGTGCAGGATGACATGAGAGATGTCCAGACTCACTCACGTGCACCGTCAGAAAATGTCCCACTGTAAAAAAGGTCATCAGATATTTGTGTTTTTACCCCCAAAACTCTGTTACTGTGTTAGAGAGCAGAAAGCAGCAGGACTTCATCAGCCCTGATGATGATGATGATGATGATGATGATGGAGAAGTTTTTCACCTCAAGTAAAACTGAGAATGAGATCAAAATGAAATCAAGTAAAAATGAACTGATATTCATTTAGATTTATCTTCCAGCTTGATAACACTTTAATATACACATGAATACATGATAAATTATGAATATTTTTTTACAAAATTATGAAAAGTGGTGCAGTAACCTGTTTGCTGTATTTTCCAGTTGTAGAAATCGTGATAACACTAGATGGATAGATAACAAATATTTAGCCCAGACAGAATATCATCACTACAGATGTGAACTGCAGGTAAAGTCAGGAACATTTTGGACTTTTATTTTAATCATCTGCTCAGAAAGTCAAAATACTTTGATTTGAAGAATTATAAGAAAATCCTGCTGCTGGTATACTATACAGGGCCGATACTGGTAATGCAATATCGGCCCCAAATATCGGCAGGTTGTATCGGTTATCTGCTGAGGCTGATGAGAAAATATCTGTATCGGCCCCCAAAAAGCTGTATCCGGTCGATCTCTAATATGAACTACTCATGCCATTAAATAAAAATCTGAACTGGGCATCATCTCACAGAGGGAAGCTGGTTTCCAGCATGGATGCTACAGTGGAGCCACCAAAACCCACTTTATCCTGATTCATAAAGTTTCTGATTATTTCAGCATTTTAAGCTTCAAATTATAACATTTATTGTTATGACATTAAAAAAAACGTCCATTTTGCTTTTGTTCTCCTGTTAAACTGGAAAGCTTTACAATTTTAG